>JAPXFQ010001718.1:0-79336 GCA_028564705.1 Apricaphanius iberus | reverse complement strand
AGCTATAATAATATTAAGAGGTGTTTACAGTAAGGTCACCATCTCTGATGGCCATCATAAGTTGTGACCAGTGAGTTTCTTGTTAATAGAGGGTCACATATTATTCTAAAACAGCTCAGATTGTAGTAAGGAGGAGACAAAAGTGTGAAAAAAATTTAAACTGAGCTATAACTAATATTATGAGGTGTTTATAATGAGGTCACCATCTCTGATGGCCATCATAAGTTGTGACCAGTGAGTTTCTTGTTAATAGAGGGTCACATATTATTCTAAAACAGCTCAGATTGTAGTAAGGAGGAGACAAAAGTGTGAAAAAAATTTAAACTGAGCTAAAAATAATATTAAAGATTTGTTAACAGTAAGGTCACCATTTCTGATGGCCATCATAAGTTGTGACCAGCGAGTTTCTTGTTAATAGAGGGTCACATATTATTCTAAAACAGCTCAGATTGTAGTAAGGAGGAGACAAAAGTGTGAAAAAAATTTAAACTGAGCTACAATAATATTAAGAGGTGTTTACAGTAAGGTCACCATTTCTGATGGCCATCATAAGTTGTGACCAGCGAGTTTCTTGTTAATAGAGGGTCACATATTATTCTAAAACAGCTCAGATTGTAGTAAGGAGGAGAAAAAAGTGTGAAAAAAATTTAAACTGAGCTATAACTAATATTATGAGGTGTTTATAATGAGGTCACCATCTCTGAGGCCATCATAAGTTGGTGACCAGTGAGTTTTCTTGGTTAAGTAGAGGGTCACATATTAATTCTAAAACAGCTCAGATTGTAGTAAGAGAACAAAAGTGTGAACAAAAATTAAACTGAGCTACAATAATATTAAGAGGTGTTTTACAGTAGGTCAGCAACCATGTTCTGAGGGCCGATCATAATTGTGACCAAAGCGAGTTTCTTGTTAATCGAGGGTCACATATTATTCTAAAACAGCTCAGATTGTAGTAAGGAGGAGACAAAACTGTCAAAAACATTTAAACTGAGCTATAATAATATTAAGAGGTGTTTACTGTAAGGTCACCATTTCTGATGGCCATCATAAGTTGTGACCAGCGAGTTTCTGGCTAATAGAGGGTCACATATTATTCTAAAACAGCTCAGATTGTAGTAAGGAGACATAACTCTTAAAAAACAGTATCGAACCCGTCCCTTTTCCATGAAAACACCTGAGATCATTATTGTTTACCGATTTATTAAACAGCGGCAGAGGGTTTACATATTCAGACTACAGACTACACAGACATGATGGTTCGTCAAATACCTTTCATCTTTAACTACAAAACAGAAATTTTCAAAGTTATTGTGATGTTTAGAGAAGCCATAAAGTTTATTCAATCTCCCATGAATCGGTGCTTACGCAGTTTACGTAAGTGTTCTTCTTCTTCCTCGTGTTCAAGACATCCATGCAGAGAAATCAACACTACTGCCCCACAGCATGTGTCATAATGTGAAAAACCCACTTCTCTCAGATCAAAACAAAAGAAATGCTACGACTGCTGTGCAGCGCTCACAGAAAATGCTGAACTGTAAATGCAATATTATCCCAAGTTTCAAGCAGAAGTAGGCTATCCTGATGCCCACAAGTCAAATAAAATCTCCTGAAATCTAGAGTATGCGGTCAACAGCGCAAACAGAAACGCACGCAGGCGACACAGACTTTTACGCAACAGAAGACTGGTAGTTAGCTACAGGGCGGAGTCTTGCAATGTCACTGGTACCCTCTCAAAATGGAGAAATACAGTTATACAGTTCCCTTGCTATAACACAGATCCATCCTTTTCTGCTTGCATGGATTATTTTAATAACACAATTAAAATGCTTTCTTTACAGCTCACTAACGCGCATTGTGTTATGCGTCCTAAATGATTGGAGGCAAATGTCGATCTCCCTCTGTCATGTCTTCAGTGCTTGCCAAATTTATCATGTCTGGTTATAATAATCCTATTTCCATATCCATAATCAATACAGAAGGAAAAACAATACAAAAAAACTGCCCATAACTACGTTGCTCACAGGAAACGACATCACAACACAGAAGAGACCGTACTGCTTATTAATAGTTTTATGTTTTAAATCTACGAAGGTTTGAGTATTAAAACTAGAAAGGAATGTGAGAAAATGTTAATGTATGTCTGGGAGAAGTGTAAAAAAGTGTGGCTTTTTTTTTACAGATTTAAAACATATAATTGTAATAAATAAATATGACTACTTTGCAGATTTCACCTGTTGCGGGTTATTTTTAGAGCCCCCCGCAATAAATGAGGGACTGTTGTAAATTAAACTTAATGGGTCTGGTTTCTTTACTGCGCGTGGGCACCAAGGAAGAAAATATTCATGTAATATTTGTGCTTGTTAAAGACCCCAAAGAGCTGGATTTGTGTAGAGAGCATACCGTTTTGGGCTGAAGGCGAAACATTCTCGCCATCTCAGCATCCAGAAACCCTTCTGCGACGCAGGGACGCAGAACCAGGGAGTGGAAAACGTTTCTATCAAAGTTGGGGAATAAAATCAAAAATGCAAATAACTTGATCCATTAGTTAAATTAAATAATGCAGTTTAAACCTATTAGTCTTTTATTATTTGAATACTGCAGCTGAAATCTCAGAAACCAAACATTGTCCACAGTCCCTACCTGAATCGCTGGAAGTGCTCGATAGATAGCGACAGCATTGCGTCATCAGCGCAACTTCAGGAAAAAATCCCTCCAGCTCCCTCCGACAAAACAAAATTTCCTATTTGGGACTCTTAAACAACAAATAACAAGTTATGTCCGCTCACATTAAATAAACTTCCTCCCAGAGCCATTACATTCAATTTATTTTGTTGTTTTTCCACCTGAAACAACTTTATGCGGATCACTCACAGGAAGCTGCTCTATTGCAGGACATGCTGTCAGCTGTAAGTCAACTTTGAAGTTTCTACACACAGAATGGTGTTGGGGTTGTAAAAGGAGCACGTTTTATTGTTTCTCATTCTGCTGGTACAAGTTCATATCATATCCAACAGTGTTCTTTGTGCCACGATGTGGATTTTAATAATTCTTCCCAACCAACAGCCTATTGGTAACGTTTAAAAATAAAACATTTAAACATATGGCTTTAATTTGTGTTGATTCAATAAAGAGGCGATTTTCACCACGTTTATACTGCCGTGTATATTGTAATCAAATATGAAACGGATGAATACTTAGAGGATAAATAAATTCTTAATAAGTGTGCCCAGCGATCCTCAAACCGCATCCAAGTTTAAAATTATGTCCCCGGCAACTTTAAAAAACAAACTGACACCCTTGTTAAAGCATCTAACTGAATTCATTTATATAGCACCAATTGACAGCACATGTCGTCCAAAGGCAAATTTTTTTAAAATAAAAAAAGTATATTCCACCAATCAAACAGAGATATTCCAAGTCACACTTCAAACATTTCAAACTGAACTTAATTGTCAAACTAATTTATTTGACAGATAATTAATTTTGGTAATGGCTAGCTTTACTGTCATTATAAGAAAATAGCTTTTGAGGAATATTCTATCGCTCATTTGTTTTTGTTTTTTCGTTTTATTTTGATACAGTTTCATTTTCTAAAGACTTTCTAATTCTCCTAAGGTGCTTGTGAAGTCTGCAGAAACCACTGGGTGGCAACAAAGCTCTTTAGGGAGAGCAATCTGAATCTAGCCTTGTTTCTTCACACAGCACCTTTCTATATGTTACATAGCTTATGTTTAATTACCAGTAGTAATTTAATGTTTTGAGGGTTTGTTTGTTGTGGATATTGAATGATAATCTATTTATGACAACTCCTCCCTTCCTGTCTACATACTGTGTCCACCAGTAACAGTGGAAATGTTTCCGAGGCGTCTTTGTCGAAAACACTCCAATTAGAGGTGGCCTCCGTCTGACCGACTGTCAGCCACAAGACATGAAATTACAAGACAAACATTTCAAAATTCGAGTAAGTCACTTAATTTATTTCTACCTGTCAAATAAGATGATTAGGGTTGGGAGATACTTAACAGGAAAAAATAAACAAACTAAATCTTATTTTCACTCATGGAGAACTCTCATTATTATTTGTCATGAATGGGACTGAAAGTACTGCCTGCATGGAGTAAAATAATAATAAACTAAACTCACATATTGGATACATTTATCTTTTAGAAAATTGATTTACACAATAAAAACAAACTATCAGTGGGAAAATAGAGGTGGCAAACATGTTGAATAGTACTAGTGGGATATTTTATTGCATCTAATAACTAATCTAATAGTCTATAGTTTCCATACTTAAAAAAACCATCTGTGTAATTGTGAACTTTGAATGTTTTGGAGTTACCAAAAGGAAATAAATCAATCCTTCATACTATAACAATCGGATTTTATGTCTTTATTTCCTCTAATTCTATTATTGCATCATTAAACATTCAAGTTTATACAAAATTAATAAATTGTCTTTCTCACCCACTGTGCCAAATATAACATGCAAACAGGTAGAAATCTGTGTCAGGTGTCATTTGTAAAACACCATTTGGAAATGAGGTTAAGCAAGACATAACCTAAAAAAAATTGTCAAAGTAAGTTGAAAATTAGTTTTAAGAACCATCACATTGTTTAAAACATACAATTTAGGGAAATAATTATGAGGCTGATTCATCTTAAAACCAGAGTTTTCAAAAAAAAAGTTTGTTTGGCACCAAGGACAGCTCCAAGAAATCCGCTTAAAAAGCAACGTTAGGATGAGAGTTGTCAGATGATTTAGACTTGAAGACTTGAGTTCTGACTAGCAGGTAATTGATATGCAACACCTCTAAACATTTCTGTAACCAAACAATATTAATATTATTACTTTACGGACGAGTTTACCCAAACTACCAAGAATCTCTAAATCTTACACATTGTTGCAGAAAATAAGCACAGTGCTATTACTAACCACTATTTAGAGAGAGATTATAAACACAAGGTGATGTTATTTGCTTGCAGAAATTACAAGATGCCAACAAAGAAAATACAGCATGCAAAACCTATGAGTCATCCTTATAAATCTTGACTTGGACTTCTATATCTTCACTTGAGACATGTCTTGAATGGGACTTGCATGTTTTGACGTGGGACTAGCATGTCTCGATTTAAGAATTGTACATTATGAATTGGGATGTGCATGTTTTGATCTTGTATTTTAATTCAATTCAGCCTTTTTATAGCTTAAGTCACTTCTTAAGCCACTTCACAAAAAAAGTAAATTCAGTGCAACTACACAGACAGATTTCAAGCCAGGTTGCAACTTGCATGCTTTACGTTATGGATATCATGACTTGCAACTTCAGATTCTTAAGTTTGGACTTACATGTCATAGCTCCTAACCTGTTTATAATGACCAGGGACATGTTGCCTTCAGACTTCTTTAGCCTAATTTTGGGGGCTTCATCTCTTTGGATCTTGCATAACATGACTTGGGACTTGTGTTTCTTGAGTTTGGATATTTATATCTTGACTTAAGAGTAGCATATATATACTTGAGTAAAAAGACCTGAGACTTACGTGAGACTTCCTAATGAAAAAGAAGGTTGCCACCAGGGATGTCCAAAGTGCAGCCTGGGGCCCAATTTACAGCCCTTGGACTGATTTTGTACGGCCCTTAACCACCATTTAAGATTGGTACTGTCTGAAATTGGCACCACAACACAAAGGAGTGATGCAAAAGGTAACTTTCTTTTATAAGACCATAATTTTTGTTGACAAATTAAAAGGATTAGGAAATGATCCATGGCACAAAACAAGTTATTCATCGTTTAACAATCAAATTTTTTTTGCTTTATTTTTAATTTTATTGCGTAAACAACTAACCCAAAAGTAGACCTAGAGACAACAAAATATAGATAAAAATAACAGATTGTTTTAAGAAAGTGACCCAAAACTTTTTTTTCTCTGCTGAGAAACCCCCCAAGATTTTTGCTTTAAATTTAGCCCCTCCAAAATGTTAGAAAACTTAATGGGTTTTTTAAAGGCAAACCTTAAAAGCTCCGTCTTTTGAATCTGCAATCCTTTAAAAACCCTTTTCTACAATACTTATTACTTTATTTGTATTTGTTAGAAAAGTACATGTTTAATTTATAGTTGAGAAGTTAAAAAAAGTGATTGATTTATTTATTTGTTACCCATGGACACTTTCGACTTGATGATTTTGGCACATGTAGCAAAAATTTTGGACATGTCTGGCTACCACCCTCTAGAACTACAAGTGTCTGTGGAGCTTTACATTTACTTTACATAGATGATTTCTGCATCAAATGCAGCATCAAACGCCTTTACCAAATTCTTGAAGCAGATTTGCTCATTATGTGTTGCTGCTCCCTTAAAGAAAACACCCCAGAAGTTTCCCGAATATTATGCTCCATTAAGTCAAGAAGGAAATATCCAAGTTTTTTTTCTTTGTAAAAATAAATATATGTGAGTAAAATGCGTATTTACCATAAAAGAAAACTGGAACCAAAGGTGCAACGTCGTTAATCAGGCCTGAGATATAACCTGGCGAAGGAGAGGTTTCTACCACAGCCAACTTAATATTGGAAAGCTTTTCCGGCGTGGTAGTGCGTCACGCCACTTTCTATTAGGTGCTATTTTCGTCCTCCCCTGGAAGACATTCATCCACCATCTACCCACCCTGACAGGTCCCAATAAACCCACCACTCCCATTCATCTTCATCTCTCCAACCCCCCTCCACCCTCTTTCGCCCTCCCTCACTCCGTTCCTCCTCTACGCGGCTCTTACTGGGCAGCAGCGTGAGTTAGAAAAAAAATAACATTTTAGTTGAATTAGGGTTTGCGCGCCAGGGAAGAATACCCAAGAATGTGCCCTGATTTTTACCTGGATATCTTTACTCTAATTTAGTTCTTTTTCATAGGAGTACAAGTCATCTTTCTAGACCAGTCTCTCCAAAAGAAAGGTAAGAAATTCACATCTTTTTGGGATTATTTAACTGTAATGTTGTGCAACTGCTTTTGACCGTCCTGACAGATTATTTGAAGAGATCAATATCGCAGCCCTGCCACATGGAGCAATAGTATCAGCGTAATAATGTATAGCGTTCTGAACTGAAACCATGGACGCACCTGATTCAAATCCATTTTAATAAAGTCATTTTTAATAAACTGTGCATGTTGAAAACTATATTGTTGCCTTGAGAAGAGTACTGCGCTTTTACGCATGTAAGTAAACACATATTTTTTTAAGTGGTGTATATACATTCTGAAAATTTTGTTAAAAACGCACAGAAATTCACTCTGACAAAAACTAAAAAGTCGAGCAGCAGAAAGGGCGCGCCAAAATAATACATTTGGACACATTCTCGGTTTTCGTCACTGTTAAACTTGTAAGCGGATTTTTTAAGCGCATCGAATTCACGTTCTCTTTTTTAGTTTGCATTCTTAAGCAAACTCTAGCCGCTCAGCCACTGTAGTTGGTAGGCAATTTTTAAAACAGGCTGCAAGCAAGATTTCATTATTATATATATATACTTTTGCACGATTTTTTTTCCTACCTTAAATTAGGCAAATGTATAAACACGTATCTGGTGTGTTTTTCTTAGGAAACAAACTAAATAAGTGTTTCAATCTTTAAGTAGTCAAAATAGTTGTTATGTAACAAAACTGTGCATAAAAAACACAAGCTTTCCTTTCTTACTTAAACCGCAGACGAAGCCTTGCGCTTTGAAGAGTGGAACTAGAAATGCGCATATCTGGTTTCGGCTAGTCCAGACTTTAACAGAAAAAAACTGAACTGTCTTTGGCTTTTGCCTAGATTTTGCTTTTAGTTTTGTTTATGTGAATATTAATCTGGGTTTTTTTTTTCTGCTCCATTTCAGTTTCCTCTATGAGTTTCCAATACGCTTATAGTCGCACTTGATCCCAGCGGGAAGCTGTAGAGGAGGAAAAATGACCATCCACGTAGAGGGTCTCGTTGCCATCGTCCTCTTCTACCTCCTTATTCTGGTCGTGGGGATCTGGGCCGCGTGGAAAAACAAGAACTCTGGAGTCAGTGAAAGCGGAGACCGGAGCGAGAGTATTATGGTCGGGGGCAGAGACATTGGGTTGTTCGTGGGGGGATTCACAATGACTGGTGAGGTGAAGGGCTACAAAGCTGATTCATTTGATCAAGAATGTCTGTTTAGTTCTGGTTAGTTGT
Source organism: Apricaphanius iberus (assembly GCA_028564705.1). Taxonomy (NCBI): domain Eukaryota; kingdom Metazoa; phylum Chordata; class Actinopteri; order Cyprinodontiformes; family Aphaniidae; genus Apricaphanius; species Apricaphanius iberus. The sequence goes on along the minus strand of JAPXFQ010001718.1, from coordinate 71,148 downwards.
ATGCTAAAAAGGTGATGCAATTCACACCTTTCTTCCTATTTTACGCACAGACTGTTAAGTGGTCACGGATATTCCGTGGCTCCCAACTTGTGAAATACAAAAAAAAAAAAAATAATAATAAAAAATAAAAAATGTTCAACGACTTTTCATCCTTTTTTTCTTCAGCCACCTGGGTTGGTGGGGGATACATCAATGGGACAGCAGAATATGTCTACCTGCCAGACTATGGTTTGGCCTGGGCTCAGGCACCGTTTGGTTACGCTCTGAGCTTAGTACTAGGTAAGAATGACTGTTGTAGGTTCAGATGCATGTTTTGTCCATTCTTATTATAAAGTGTATAGAAAGGAAGAAAAGGTTTCTATAGTGGCTGTGTCAGATTATTATTATTACAAAACGGAGAACTATGATAATTTTGATAACATGATAATGTATTCCCTAGATTCCCAGTCTGTAGATAAAATACTGTATCTCATAGTCTTATTTAGGAGAGGGTGCATACAGTACATAACGTGTGATGTGGAAAACAGTCCTTATCTGAGTGTTGTTTTTTTTGACCAAACTGAATGTCTGAAATCCTTCAGGTGGCCTTTTCTTTGCCAAACCAATGCGATCACGTGGATATGTCACGATGCTGGACCCTTTCCAGCAGCTTTATGGAAAAAGGATGGGGGGACTGCTTTTCATTCCTGCCCTCATGGGAGAAATCTTCTGGTCTGCAGCCATCTTGTCTGCCTTGGGTGAGTGACCTCCCTCCATATATAATTTGCTCTTTAAATTACCTTCCTACAGCTTTAAGATTTTCATTTTTACTTCACTCTAAATGGCTGTATTATGCCATGCAGGTGCGACTCTCAGTGTAATCGTGGACATAAACATCAACATGTCTGTGGTGATCTCAGCACTCATTGCTATCTTTTACACTCTCGTCGGAGGACTCTACTCCGTCGCATACACAGATGTAGTCCAACTCTTCTGCATCTTTTTGGGTTTGGTGAGTTAGAGACTAACATTCATCCAATAACTTTGAAGTAAATATCTTCAGAGTAATCTTTGGGAACCACATGAACAAGACATCTCAACACCATCTGATGTAACCTACCATTGGTTTATTTTGAAAAACACCAGCTGAATTGGCATAAATGTTATAAACAAAGTAATGAAAATTTTTAAAGTGGAAGGACAAAAATATATGTTTGATTTCTTTACCAGCATTGTTTAAAGCTTTGTTCAACTAGAGACTGAAGGTTTTGTCCATTTATCTTTAAATTAAAAAGGTTTTGCTTTGTTAGAGTCAGTTTACTTCTGTTCAATTATTTCACAAAATAAATTAACACAAACCCATACAAGCAATGTCTAAACCAAGCATATAATGCAAAGACTGGATGGAGGGCATTTGTGAAGTGCATTTTTCAAGTTTAGATGTGGGCTTTGACTAGGATCTAACACATCACTATACTTTAATTTAAACCATTCCGAAACTCTGGCTGTATTTGTAGGGATGTTGTGGGATTAACCTACATTTAGCTACATCCATCTTCCCTCCAACTCTGAACGGCTTCAGTCCCTGCAATGAAGAAAGGCATATCTGCACCATGATGCTGCCACTACCATTATTTTTTTGTGAGGATTTTCTATTTGTGACCATAGACTGTTAGAGTTTCACCTCACATAACTTTCTGTTGGCTATAAAAGATAATGTTAGATCTCATCTGAGCAAAGCATCCTCTACAGAATATTTGAAAAGCCCCCTGCATGCCCTGACAAACTTTGAAAAGAGTTCTTATGTGTTTTTCTAAAAATTATCTCCTTTTTTATAACTCTTTTCCATAACAGACAGATTTGTGAAGTGCACTATTTGTTAATCTTATGTTAAACGATTATAAAGCTCTGAGGTTTTCACAGAAAAGCTTTCTATTTTGCTTGGGGTTAAATTACATACAGATAAATCCTTTCTACTTTAAGGTTACTAAATAAGGCATATGTTGGATGGGACTTTATTTAAGGGTATCAGAGAGAAGAAGGATAAAAATATAAATGCATGCTGCACTTTTCAGTTTTGGATAGTAAAATATTTTGAAAACTGATTTTTTTTCCTTGCACTTTATGTTTCATAAAAAAGCTCTATATGAATAATTCAGCTCAGCACTCTACATTTAACACAGTCCACAATGGTCGGAGATTTGTAACCTGATTTTTCTCCTCTTCATCAGTGGATCAGTGTGCCTTTTGCCCTTTCCAATCCTGCTGTGTCAGACATTGGCATTTCAGCAAAGGAAGAAATCTATCAGTCACCATGGCTGGGCAAAATTAGGCCTGAAGACAACTGGCTCTGGGCAGACAACTTCTTTTTGCTGGTAAGCTAAAGCTTTTATGAGAGGATCAATCGTTAAACACTGTAATGCCTATAAAGAACATTTGAGTCATGAAGAGAGTTCAGTCTTGAAGGCAGAACATTTGTTTTAAGGCACTTACTTCTTCAGAGCTGACATGAGTTATTTAGACCGTCACAATGTGACAATGATGAATAGGTTTGAAGTCTGTATTTACTCTCTGTGTGTTTCCATCTGTAGATGTTGGGAGGGATTCCCTGGCAGGTGTACTTCCAACGGGTTCTTTCTGCCTCCTCAGCTACCTATGCTCAAGTTCTCTCTTTCATTGCCGCCTTTGGCTGCTTAGTCATGGCTGTCCCGTCTGTCCTCATAGGAGCTATCGGGGCTTCCACGGGTAAATTCACACACATTAATTTTACCGTGGTAGAATATGGTCAAATCTATTTGGGTATTCTTTCTAGTAGTTCTTCTAATTATTTCCAATATTGGCACAAGTCAGGAAAACAGATGTAATTACCTTGAACATTTCAAAAAATAACTTGTGGTTTAGAGTTTAGGAGGGTGACAACAGGACACTGGAAGACAGTGCAACACATGTTAGATGGACAGATTATTACAAAAATATTCATACTTTTGTAATATGTTTTTGAAAAGTTACAACTGCAAATAAGATAACATATCTTTGAAGTGGAAGAAAAATAATGGATAGTTTTTTTCTGTGTGTGTGGGTTGTTTTTTTTTCATAGAATATTCTATCCCCTGCTAGCCCCCATTTTGGGGGGCACACCTTCTAGAGTAACATTTAACTTACAGTGTTGAATTATTTGTTATTACAGACACCAACAACTGTTCTGAAGTCAACAAGAGTTAGTTGTTACTATTTATGATGTTTATTTGCTTCTTTACAATGGAAACAAGCTGCTAATGTGTATTTTTTTCATATCTATATATCATATTTTTTGTCTTTCAACCTTAATTAGACCTTTTACAAGCTGTATAAAGATTTCCAGATTGTAGGAATGCTAAATTCGTGAAAAAAAACATAGCCTCTGGCTTAAGAGGTTAAAAGCGTGGTAGGTATTTGTATTCAGGACTTTCCTAATGCAGCATAAGATCAGTGCCTTATCATGAAGGCGTCCTCAGAAATGGATTCCTCGGTGTTTTGTCTAGATTTACATCTGCTGAAAGACCCTACATATCATCCTCAGACATGAACTAGTAAATCGAGATGGTAATGAAACATCACAGGTCCAGGAGGCTGATCCTTTATTTAAACAAGGAGGTTTGATCAAAGACAGTGCAAGCCTGTTTTGGTTGTTTACATCCCAGGAGCTTTTCTTTTTTTTCAATTAGATGTTTTCATGCCGTTTCATTCAGTGTCTGGAGGGTAACCAGTAGACGAATCCTGAGAGGTTGGGTAAAGAGCAGAGCCACAAGACCATGCAGATTTATTGAATATTACATCTGAAGAAGAGCTCATTATTTTGCTTCTTCTGAAGATTTTTCATGTGTGACCAGTGTTAAACAGTCACTGCTTATGAGTATCCAGGGATTGGAGAGAAAAACTCAAATCATGACTCAAAAGGAAAGTGAAAAACTAATCTTTTTAAGAAAAGAGAGGCTGGGAAACACATATGTCCATTTGTTATTTTATGGGTAAAGATGGTCTGGCCTTAGAAACAATTAGATACAGTACAAGAAGGAAGTAGAAAAAAGCTATTTACACAGACACTGGAAGCAAGAAACCATTTGACCCCTGTTCTTAAAAGAACAGGGGTCTTTACTTTAGGTAATTTTCTTTCCTGAAAGATAACATCTTTCAGGTTTTCTTTATTTTGTAAAAAACAATCTAATGCTCATAGGGAAATTTCTATAAACCAAATTTGTCCTCAGAATAAAGTGAATATAATGTCCAAATGTGCATTTTTTGGCACTGTTACTTTTGTCCTTTTTCTCTTTTGAGCAGCCAAATAGGGTAGAACTGATTATCTGGTGTATTTCCACCCACTAAAAACTCCAAGTTCTTTTGTTTTTCTGCAGCTAAAACATGCCTATCCACAGGGATACCTAATAATAGGATGTAATGTTGAAACCTTTTGTATTAAAAGCTAATGGATCCGAATAAAAGTCATTAAACATTTTCTTCAGAGCAAGAACCTTGAAAGAAATACACTTCATTTCATTGTGTAAAAAAAAAGAAATGACCGCATATATTTTTCAGACTGGAATCAAACGACTTATGGTTCCCTCGCTCCAAAGGACAAGGACGAATCCGACATGATCCTTCCTATAGTGCTTCAGCACCTCTGCCCATCTTACATTTCCTTCTTCGGCCTGGGAGCGGTGTCAGCAGCGGTGATGTCATCAGCGGACTCGTCCATACTCTCAGCCAGCTCCATGTTTGCCAGAAACATTTATCAGCTCGCCTTTCGACAGTCGGTAAGGGCGCCAAAATTATTACTAGCACGCAAATCAAGACCCACCTCTCTAATGAAACAACATTTCACTTTAAAAAAAACAAAAAACAAAAGCAATCCCTTTTCTTTTTCCTCCAGGCTTCCGATGATGAGATCGTTTGGGTGATGCGCATCACCATCTTTGTGTTTGGGGCTCTTGCTACAGCTATGGCGCTATTAACTGGATCTGTATACGGCCTTTGGTACTTAAGCTCTGACCTTGTCTACGTCATCATCTTCCCCCAACTTCTCAGTGTGTTATTTGTGAAGGGCACCAACACGTACGGCTCCGTGGCAGCGTACATCTTTGGACTCCTGCTGCGTATTGGTGGGGGGGAGCCTTACCTAAAACTGCCTCCATTCATCTATTACCCTGGCTGGGTGACCGTGGAGAGGGTCCACCACCTCACTGGAGATGTAGAGTACTTCGTCCAGCAGAGGTTCCCCTTCAAGTCCGTCTCCATGCTGGCATCTTTCTTAGCAAACGTGTTCTTCTCCTACCTGACAAAGTACTTATTCGAAAGCGGCATGTTGTCTCACAAGTACGACTTCATGGATGCGGTCGTGTCCAAGCATAGCAAAGAGATCATGGACAAGGCCACACTGGTAAGCAATCATGATAACATAATTCTTTCAGAAATGGCTCCGGTCAGGCAAGCCCTGGGCGCTACCCTTGCTGGGACCTTCACCAACACAGAGGTCCTGAGCGACGACGGCGAGTCAAGTCCAGAGTCCTATCACAGTGAGAAATAGACGACAAAACGCACAAAGAAAACTCGAACCGAGGAATGTGAACGGGGAAGAAAGAATCATAGAGGCGTCAGCATCATTCAGGAAGCTTGTTACTGCCACACTGTGAGCCAGATCAGCAGAAACCTTCTGCGGCTTCCAAGTGACTCCACAAGTTATGTCGGTGAACTGGTGCCTCCTCCATTTGTTTATATTTCCTCTGTAGAAACACGTTTTTGATTCTAAATGGTCTCTACAAAGCTGAAGGTTATTTTTGTTTATTCTGACCATGGCTCTGTGATTTTACTACCATTTTGATTTAACTGCTGCTACTGTGTTGAAACGATAAAGGGAAACTGTTTTTCAAGCGTTGAAAGAAAAACTGGTTGTTGGTCTTGAAAAAAAGAGCATTTGAAACTAAAAGGTAGAGTTTATGCCAGGTTATGTATGTTGTTGTACAAGCAGCACCTTGCAAAATGAGTTGCTCCTCTTGAACTTTTCCACAATTGTTACACTTTATTAGGATTTCATATGATAGACTCACAGAAAGTTACATCTTTTCCTGCTGCATCTAAAGATGCTGAACTTTTGGTCATTCTTCTTTGTGAAATTTAATCAGGTTCAGTCTACATTGAACAGAGAGCATCTGTGAACATCAGGTTTTTTTATTCATCGCACAGGTTTTCAATTTTAATTAGGTCTGGACTTTAGTTGGTCTACTTTAACACATGATTATATTTAGTTCTTAAATACTTTGATCAGCTGGAAGAAGAACCTAACAGGTTTTCTTTAAGGATTTAGCTCCTGCTATCTTACCATCAATTTTGATTGGCCTTACTCCAAAAAAAAAGCATTCCTTCAGCAGGATGCTGCCACCATCATGCTTTACCAAGGAGGTAGAGTGTTCAAAGTGATGAGCAGGGTTATTGTTATTTAGTATTAATATGCCTTACTTTTAAGAATCAGATGTTTCCTGCCAATCAGCTTCACAGACCAGATGGATTCATAATATAATTAAATTACACAAAATTGGACTCTATTTATTGATGTGGCCACTTCTGAACGCAGTCGGTTGCACTTGATTCTATTTAGGGGTGTCAGAGTAGTGGGGCCTGAATCAGATTGGTATTTGAAAAAATAAATTAAAACCCACAAATAATTTATTTTTACATTCAAACTTATGGACTGCTTAGTTTTGGTCTATCACATGTAATCCTAATAATATACAATGTGGTTTGTGGTTAGAACTAAATAGCATGGTTCTTGAGGAATATGGCATGTTTTGCAAGGCACTGTATGTACGCTTGTGAAAAGCAGCTTAAATAAATTGACCAGAATGGTCCAGAAGAGTTTTTAAGTTTTCTTATATAGTTTATAAAAAGAGCAATAATATTTGAAGAATTAGTTTCAGATGATATACACAGACTCTTCAATATATTAGAGAGTTTATGTAAACTCCATCTATTTCAGTTGCCCCATCACTAAGTAAGACACATTTGTTAAAAAAATAGATCAATTACACACAGACTAATGTTTTAAAGCCTTTATTACATTTATGTATGTTGCATCTAATAAAAACAGTGCAGATGAGACCACTAAAAAATATAGATATTTTTTAAGAAAGGAACTTTGGTTTACTGAGAAATATGTTCAATCATTGGATCACATGTACAAATTTAAACGACTCAACTAATCAGGATTACATTTCTAACATAGATACCTGAGGATCACTGCTGACTACACCAAAATCATAAGCTTAGTCTTGTTGTATGTGTACGGCTAACTTGTTAGGAAAGAATTGGTTTTCAAAAAGGTTAACTTGATCTTCTTTACTCTTTGTCAGAGGATTCTAAGGGTAATAAGTGATTATTAAACAACAACAAAAAAATATATTTTAAAGGAGGCTGGATTTCAGGAAGTAACATATTCAGATGTTTTGATATTTTGAAATGCGACTCATTGGCATAGAACTGTTTGCTGAAGACAAACCGTCTCCTGGCTTTTTCTGAGCAGATAAAATAGTTGTTTGTCTTGATGTGTTGTGATCAGTGCTCATGTGTTGTGTGTTGTGGCAGCCAGTCCTGTGGCGTGTGGTGCGCTGGTGTGTTGTTATAATCTGCAAGGCAATTCACACAGGGCACACCTACTCATTTTGCTAAACTCAAAACAAACCCCCATACAAGGCAGTAGAACTTACTTCTATTTTTCAAACATATTTGAGATTTTGGCTCAGTTTTGGCTCTGCTTGCTAGGATTCAGCTGATGTTATAATAATGATAAGAATAACAATATAGGTAAAAAAGATTCTTACTCTACATTATTCCTTTGGCTTTAAAAACTGTACACTGATAAATCACTGAAAATAAATATAAATATCTAATAAATAAATATGTAATAAATAAATAATACATAAAATATATAACACCTTGAAAAAGTATTTCTAAATATATAATGTTTCCAAATTTTTCCATCATGCAACCGCAAAGTCTAAAGAATGTTATGTTTTTCTGTTTTTGTTTGTTGTCATATACCAACAGAAAGTAATACATATTCGTAAGGGAAATAATGCTCAAGCTGATATTTAGTTGGATTCAGATCTGGATATTAACTGCTCCAGCCTAAGACACGAATATGGTATAAGCCATGTCATTATATGTTTGGGGTTTCTGTCCTGGTGGAAGGTGAACCTCAACATTAATCACAATTCTTCTGCAGCTTTCACAGGTTTTCTTGCCCTGGACTTAGCTCCATTTATCTCCCCATCAACCATGACCAATTTTAATGACCCTTAAACATAAAAAAGGGTCCCACGGCATGATACTGCCACCACCATGTTTTACTGTGGGGATTATGCTTTTAGGGTTTTATGCTATGTACGTTGTACGTTTTCAGACATGTGCACAATTATGCCAGAGGAAATGGAGCTAGAACCAGCTGTGATCCATAAAATTCAGATCTTTATTCATCTGCATCTTTTAACTGTTAAAGTAAGACATACTTTCTATGAGTCTACAATTTAAAAATCCTAATAAAAACTATTTAAATGTCTTTTAAAAATCAAGTGTAATAAATACTTTTGTAAAGCAATGGAAACAATATATATTGGTTTTGCTCAGTTTTGCATTTGTGTTTCCAGACAGACATTGATTCTTTCTTTAAATGAAATTTTTATCATTGCTTTTCTTTTATATGAGGTGGGGAAAAATATTGAATTACATCAGCAACCGTTAAGCTTATGCTAGGATCTATCAGTTGTCTGGAACATAAAAATGTACAAAGCATACATGCAAATAAAATAATCATATTACGTTTCTAAAATGATAAAAGAAGGAAATCATCTAGGTCTTGACCTGCAGATATAAAATTCATTTCAGCACATTCTCAAGCTGCTTTGATTGTTCGTTTGCTCATCCTGAAGCTATATTGACTGCTCTGTCACTGCAGGTTCACAGAGACAGGAAACGATTGTTCCCCCCAAGTCACTGGTAGTATTACCGGTCATTATTGATCCAGCCCAAGTGGAATATCCCTCAGGACATTTGATTTATACTACAAAGATAAACAAAATGGACTACAAAATATTGACATAGGAATTTTTCTTTACTTTTACATTTACTTCTGATATCAGCTTTTATATGAGCACATACTCATATTTTTAAGGCAAACTTGTTTGATTTTTTACAGTAAACTTTGATGTTGCTTGTTCTTGTCAAGCCTAACTCCATTACAGCCCAAGGTTTTTTGATAGTATTTAATTTAGTCTTTATCTTACCTAAATTCAAATATCAGCAGAAAAAAGATATTTAAATTTTCTTTGAAAATTTAAAGTTACAAAGAAAATTCTATTTGAAGATATACTCTGTGGTATTCTGAATTTGGAAGTCTTTGACAACTTACTTGATTGAAAGATTAAACTTTTAAATAGGAATTGACTTGATTTGTTAAAGATTAGGATAAAGGTTGATAAAAATAAAGGTTAAAATTCAGAATATTCCAGATTGACATAGCGCTTGTTTTAAAACAGTTTTAAATGATCATTAGCACCTAATATCAATATATAACATAGTCCAATACGCAGACAGCAGCAAATAAGAAAACCATACAGTTTTCAAAGGCAAGTTTTGATAAACAACTTTGCCCATTCTTATTCGATTAATCCAGAGATTAAATTATAAATGTCTAAAAAAAAAGTACAATGAGAGACTTAAACTTTAACTTTTGTATTTTGATCAGTGTCATTTGAAGCATATATCCTGAAAATCTGAGATTGTTTATCTAACATAAAGGGAACGTTTTTTTTTTTATTTTAGTTTTTTTTACCTGGACCTTATTTTAACAAATATTATGTTCATACTCACCCAGACAAGTTCGAAGCCAATTGGAGAAATTTATATCCAGTTGCGATCAACTTATTTCTCTATAATGGGGGCGATGGGGTCAGAGGATTTGATGCCTGTTATAAGGTATTATCTGCTCCAAAACTGCCTCATTTGACCAATATTGTGTTAATAAACATTAGCTGGACTCCCCTCTGAGTTAAGAACGTCTCAGACGTGCTTATTTCTTCTGTTTTGGGGTGATGTAGAGGCAATAATCCAACTAAACTAACACACAATTTCAGTTACATCACTGCCATGCTCCATCCCGGCTGTAGTCTAAGCAGGACTTTCACTCTGTGCTCTGTCTGTTAGCTAGACAGAACTTGCTACTGCGGACATTAACATGGTTCACGTTCGCGTGTTTCCAAATTGCACTAACCGAATGACCACCTGGACTGAGTTCAGCTTCCAAAGGCTCCCTTTCCGTAACCGAAGCACACTACAGCTGCAATGGCCATCGGTTGCGACATAATTGAAATCACTGCTTAGAGTATGTTTGAATCTGTTGAATTAAAAGCCTGTGGAAACCACAGAAGCTAAAATCCTTAGCACCACCGAGACGTTCCAAACTCACAGGGGAACATTGCTAACTATTTCTAACAAAACACGGCTAAACAAAGAAGTTTTGGAGCAGGTAAATCCTTATTTAGAGGTGGCAAATCTGCTGCCACCATTGACTCCCTTTTTTATGGATGTACGCTGATCGCAACTGGATATAAACTTCTCCCGGAGGACTTTAAGTGGCTCCAAACTTGTCTGCATGAGTAAATAAACATAATATTTGCTAAAAATGAGGCCCAGGTTGAAAAAAAGTGAGCTTATCATTTTTCTTTAAATGATAAACCACGTCCACTTTACTTATTCAGTAAGGTAATTAAGAGATTGCCCTGTGGCAAAAATTAAATACAAATTTAAGTGTAAATCTGTAAATTTGTTCATTTTTGCAAAAACTGAACCCATACAAACTGTAGTGTCAGCCAGTGTTGGATGCTCTTGCTTCAGGTTTTGGTTTAAACATTTCAATTCAATATCTGTTCGTAGATGTCTTAGATAAAGCCAAGTCACTTTTTATCCTGTTCATACAATACTTTCTAACTTTGCTTAGATTTATATATATTCAATACAGTACATACAACACAGACTTTGTGGGTCATTTCTTCCTAAATTCTGTTATGAGATGTCATTTTAAAGTTTTGAACTTTTAAAGATGTATCAAAAATAGGGCTATCAAATGAATAAAACTTTGAATCTGGTAGCTGTGAATAATCACAACAAATCATGATTGATCAGCATTCCTAAATATGACTAAAAAGTGAAATTAAGTAAAGAACAAAATCTGATGCAGTTGCCATCTTTTTTTGTTATTGTTGTTGAGGAAATTCAGGAGTGATGGATGGATCATATTTTAATTTATTGTCTTTTAACCTATTTACTTTTTGAATAGCCACTAAGCCAAACCAAATGGTTAATATTTTCGGAATGCAAAGCTGACTATTTCTTCTGAAGAAGAGAGGGTTTATTTGTTTATCAATACCGCAGAGGGTCACACTGACATCGACCCCTTATAAGGTTCCCATTTACATTTGCGGTTATTTTGCAGTTTCAGTATTGATAAGCCATGTTGGCTTGTTTGTTAGCCAAGTAGGCTTACCCATGTGAAGTGATCATATGAGCATGCTATTGCATTTGCTTCTTTCAAACACTTCTTTTGATAGCTTGCAACCAAAGATGTCTTTTGTTTGCCTCGCAAAGGGTGCAAGTCGATGGAGTTGCATAAAGCTTATGTGTTTTGTCATCTCATGCTTAGTTTCTAGTTGGTAAATGAGGAAAATGTCCATTCATACCAACCCCTCAAACCACTTTTACACTTGATTTCACCCAGCATCCCAACCTTAAGATTGCTAGCTGACCACTCTTCCCACTGAGCCACATTCACTCAAACTCTAGTTTGTTAATTCATTTTCCTGTAATATAATCTTATATAGTCTGTCTGACACCACACTTGCAAATCCCAATCAATGCAGAACCATTTCATAAAAAAAGGAGAATTTTTCACATCAGTATCAGTGTCAACCATCTTATTCCTCACGTTGGTCACCAAAAACATTGTCAAGGATTCATTTAGAGCTTTTTCACCCAAAATAAACCAGTGCTTGTTTGGTGCTGGTGTCAGAGTCCTTTCTTTGCCGGTTTTTCAAAGAACTGCTTGTTTTTCCACTGATGTGGACCCCAGTAGTTACTGCATCATATCGTTGTCTAACGCAACTTTATATGTCCACACGAGAAGACGAAAAACAGGTAGCACATGACCAGAGAGAGACATTTTAAAAGCAGAGGAGAAATTTGTGCTCTTTCAAGTACTACATTTGTGCTTCCACACCTTGCTTGATTTGCAAAGATGTGTCCCTAACACATTCTTGGTTTTGTCCATTTTCTATTGTTCTAATTTAAAATAGCCGTTGTGTGTTTCACCTCGCTACCATAACGTTTTTTAGCCCTGCCTCCAACACCTTGGTTGCGTTACCAGGCAGGCGGGAAGCAGGGTTCTTAGCAAGCACCAGTTGGTACTAGGTTAAGCACCAGTCTGGCTGCAACTGAATAAATGGTTGCACTGAAAATGTTAGCATAAAAAAAGAATTAAGATGGTTATATTTTTCTCTTGTACATATTCCATTCAACACAATACAACCCAGTGTTTATTTACATTTGATTTTATACCTAAATAAATCTATACTAACTGTTTAACATTCAAAGATTGAAAATTAGTTCTTTATTGTCAAGTAGGAGAACAAATGGGACATGATTTTATTGTGTATACGTGCGACATGAACTGTGTCTGCTGACAGGCTAAAACTCAACTTTACCTGATTCACTATAGTTGCATAATTGCTGATACGTCACTATAACAACACGTTTTATTTAGATGACTATCTGTCTTAAGCTTTGTAAAGTGTCAAGCTGTCTTTTTTCACTTTATTGTGAATGTTGACGGTCCTCTGTATTGGTTCAGTGTGCCAATTATGTACAAACTTGTATACAGACGCACTAAAGAATCTGTATCGGCACCTGGGCCGACACATTGCAGCTCCAGGTTGTTGAAAAAATACTGGTAAAAATTAACGCTGTATTTTTGTGTGATAAATATATATACATAAATGAAGTATAAAAACAAAATACTTTACTTTTAAACTCAGCACTAAAAGAGATGATTCTGTATTTATTAATTTGTTCATCCAGTGTCTATAAGAGTACAGTTGTAAATGTGGGGTTGAATAAATTATATTAATTTAGCAAAGCTTTGATTTAGTCTGTTTTTTTTTTCAGATTTACAAAGAGTTATAAAGAGTTGCTACATCTGTGTTTGACATTTACATGTTTTCATACATACACAACATGGGAAGGTATATGTTTTTAAGGGGACAAAATAGCTATTTTTGAAGAACGACACCTATAAATTCTTTCAGTAGTCAGTCAAGGGGATAAGACAGTTTGGATAATGAATGTTTCATTAATCCTGGGATTAATTAAATACAGCCTTGTTACTCGCATTTGATGGACAGGAAAAGAAGCAGCTGGGTGCAGCTAATCAAATGCCCTTGATTTACTTATCATCAGCAAAAATGACCAACTGTGTTAAAGGGAAAATTGTGGTAGGTGTGAAGAATGCAAGTGGGTTTTACCACAATGCCAGGAGGAAAACACATAGGCAATGACCTAGGAGGCGTTACAGTTTTTAGTTCTGTTTTCTTTGTTTTTCTTTATTATTGTTCAAAATGTATTTCCATACTCAGTTCATCATTAGTGCTTTAAATGTTTAGACATATTTAAATCCCTTTGTATTAAATTTCTTCATTTTTTTTTATTCTGATCTTTGTGCGTTTAGATTTTAATCCCCTTTTTGATTGATGTTATTGTTCCCCACGATTTACAACTGTTTTGAGCTACTGTCTCAGCTTCCCTGGGTTTATTGTTAAGCGTCCCACAGTCTCCTTGTTTGCCTGCACCCACAGCAGCACCCTGATGGCAATCAGGCACTTGTCTTTTGTCCATGTTCAAACTCTGCTGTATCTCAGCTCCTAGATTTTCATCGATTTTTGCTGAATCCTTCTGTTATCTTGCTCGTTTTCATCCCATGTTCCAATAGTTGCACTTACTGTATTTGTTCTGCAAGTTATTTTATTTATTTAAATGCTCCATGTAACAGAAACTCTCTTTGCATTTGGATTCTTTTCCATCTTAAAACTTATAAAAGGAAAAGACATTCTTGCTGGCAATTTAATCTGAAAATAATCATAAGGCCATTTCTAGTCAATTTGGGGTCCATCGTTGGACAACTAGAAAGGTAATCCAGTGGAAAAAATTTAAGACGGCTACCAATCTTTCCAGGTTTTGATGTCCTCACTTCACCTCGGCTTTCTACCATTCAAAGCTCAGAAATCTGCTAAATCAGATAAAAGGTGGAACTGGTAGGCTTGTTTGGAAGAGTTATTTCTTCCTTCTCTAAAGAAGTTTGAAGTCACTGAAGGTCCTGGAACAATGTCATGTAAGACCAAAGTAGAGATTTGCACCCCTATCTCCATGCACAATCTTTGAAGAAAAACAAACACTGTTGATCAACTAAAAAAAAATATATATATATATCAAATATGATGGTGAAGTTGTGATTATCAGGACATTTTTTTGTTTTGTTTTTGCATACATCTGATTTGGACGCCTTGCGGTCATTGAGATGACCATAAAGTCCTCTGTATACTGGAGTAATCTGGGTCATAAAATAGGACAATGATATCAAACAGCTACAAATCTATAACAGTACAGCTGAGAAAGAAAATGACAACACATCCATCCATTGATTATCTGTATCCAATTATTCATGGAGAGCTGGGGTGGGGGCAATTCCTATCTCCACTGGTCATTGGGAAAAAGGCAGGGTAGAGTCTAGACAATTCTATGACCAAATCACATTATTGGCCTATTTGAAATTATGTGGTGGGAGCTGTGTATAAACAAATGTCTATCAACTTCAATGTACTAAACCAATTAGGTAGGAAAAAAAAGTGAAACAAATATTTCTCCACAGCAATTTAACTTGCTAAAAACATTGATTAAAAATCAAACAAAAAAGTATTTCAAGTTATTGCAGCTATATTTGTGGGATTTTGGTATTTGGTTTTGCAGATGTTGACACCTTATCACCTCTTTATGTATAAATCGAAGTCCTTTTAGGATGCTTTATGTGATAAATGTCCCAATTTTACAAAGTTTCTGATTACTTCATGTCAGTTTTGTTATTTTAGTGCTGAATCAGCTAGCAGGACACTTTTCATATGGAGCAGGTCTACACAATATTCTTCATTATATTAGTAGAAATTTATAATATTCAATCAATAATACTGCCCACTCTGGACTTGTAGGCTCATTTTGCTTGATGCTAGATGTTCCTTCTAACTCTAAGGAGCTACAAAACAAAGTTTCTCATGTGTGTGGTGTCACATTATATTAATATTAAATAATAATACGTTATTATGGTTGCCACAACACCACATAATCCATCGACTTGATAATTAATTAAAGGCAAAGATTGTGTTATATTACCTGTTCCATCATCCTCTATTGTTGTCCCGAACCACAAAGTTAGATTGGTGAAAAAAAATGCCAATTTATGCACATTAAGAAGTTTGTTTGCGCTTTCTTCTTTTTCTCTAAGCCACCTCTCTTATTTCACCTTTCAAACTCTGTTGTCTGAGTGCTATGACACGTTACATCAAGCTGTGCTGCAGAACAAAAAAAAAGCTGCCAGTTGCAACAGAGGCAGCTCAGTATGGTAAGCTGTTTCAGTAAAACGCCTTGTTCTTTACATCAACTGTTGTGTATGCCAATTAGCTTACATGAACCTAATTTTAAAAAATGTCCCTATTGGACCTTTGCCGAACTAGTTCAGAAATACTCTTATTATTAACTTATTTTTGCCTGGTTGCACCTGTGATACACTAGTACGTCCTGGCTTGCCGGCCCTTGAACCGGCCCTTGTGGCCCAAATATCAGACCGGCCCACCAGGAAATGTCCTGCTACTCCAAGCCTGAATGTACTGACTGAAAGGGTTTAAGCTCAGGGTTGCCACCTATTAGGAAGCATCAATCAAAATAAACACCTCACTATTGTATATCTGTCAAAACTGTCAGGTCTGTCAATCCTGAACTTCCTCTCTCTCTCTACAAACCACACAAGAATACACACAAGAGAACTTAAGATTCATTCCATCCCCACAGCTCTCACATAACACTCAATAATAACATCGAAAGTATTGTGTCAAGTATAATAACTTATGACTTGAATCAACTGTATTCATTCTAATTTAAACTTCAAGGATTTACAGAAATGAAGGGAGATGTAAAAATCTTGTGTTTCCTGTTGCATGGTGTAATATTAATTCCTGGACCTGTGAAGAACACTCAGTTGTTGCCAATTTCTGCCTTTTTTCAGAGACTTGACTCAAACATGACATAAAATGTATGATTTTTTCAATAATGAATTACAGTACAAGTTTTATTTATTTTTTTTTACTCGGGGAGAGGTTATCCCTACAATTCAATAGTCATTCTTACCCTCCTTTGTTAAAATAACGTCAGTGAGAATTCTTGTAGTCATCTGTAAGCACACCTCCTTCCTTGTCTTAATGATATCAAGACAGGATCTTTGTAAAGGTAATTTACTATTTTACTAGCTGAATTCGTGTTGGATTTTATGATTGTGAGCTGGTCAGATCCTACAGCAAAACAATGTCTCCAAAACATGAAACTTCCAGCTGCCATACATGTAGTGGTGTAGAATGTTGAGTAGACTATTACTTATATGCTATTTTCCATGCATTGGAATCTTGATATACATTTTTTTAGATTTCATTAAATCTTCTATCAGACTCATGAACTGCTACAATCTTCTTTCTGAAGTCATCAGAAAACTGTGTGGTTTTAATAAGGTAATCTCTCTTAACAATGCCATCAATCTTTTAATCCAGTGCAGATGTGATACTGTGTGATTTTAAATATGAATGGGAATAAAGGTGTTGTGTTATCCTAATTTTTCCTCACCAGAAGGTGCACTGTATTTATCACTTTTTTTAGAATACTGTAGCGACGTAGCGCGACACGTTGCCGCTGTGCAGCACAGCCTGCAATTTGTTCTTTTCTATGAACAGATCAGTACCACGCATCAGGCAGCAGGTCGGGTTGAACATCATATGAGAAAAAAAAGTGTTTTATTCAAAGCATCACACTAGTTAATTTATGCTTATTGGTTTACAAAAACTTGAATACAACCCCGACCTTTTTATTAATCTATTAAATCCCCCCGGATCCCCCGAACAGCATGTGAAAATTGAAATGTTCGGGAAAAAGAGCCTTGTTGGTCACCCTAACATTAACTCACAACAATCAGTAAGTTAAAGTTTAGCTTTTATAACAAAGTTTGCTAAAATGCTAAAATGGAGTCCAATGCATTGCTTCACAGGCCACAATTACAATTTAATTTCAGTGTTTAACAAAATAATCAAATCCAAAAAACTATTTTATTCAGATGTTATGCACCGTTAACCACCTTATAATCTTTTAGAAAATCCCAGCCTTTGGTTTGTGATGCATTTGTCAACAAAAACCTCTGGTTGAACTGTGGGCTGAACAAAGGAAGATTAGCACTTAAACAGTTTTTGTGTCTTTGAATTTTTGCTTTTCAGCACATGTACATCATTAATTTTTAAATATATTAATATGCACATATTCAAACTTCCATCACAATTCCTACCTTATTTTTTATAAAATGACCAAATCCAGAAAAAAAAAATTAGTTTTTATAAATTAGAATTTAATGCATACCTCTTGTGTTGATGCAGTAAGAGTATTAAAGAAATTTTTATAAAAAAATTCTGTACTTCCCGTTTCCTTGGAGTATGAATACGTTGAAGCACAACAGCCAATTTCACCCTTCAAAACTGGAAAAACTGAAGAACATTTCATTCAAGTAAGTCGTGTGTTGTTTTAGTTAACAAATGCTATAGTTCAAAACCAGAAAGACTCGCTTGCTATTGAGTGTTTTATGAGCAAAGTTTTTCAGTGACTGACTGCTGTTACTGCAAAAGTTGTCAACCTCTGTCATTATAACTGAGACATTATAGATTAGTCCTCGCTTGCTACTCTGAAGGAAATAGCCACAAAACATCACCATTTGCCTGATGAGAACAGCTGATACAGATCTGCATGTTCCTTCATCTTTGTGTGCATTGTTTTGCACAGTGCAAAAACTGGAGGTCAGTGGTTTGGGTACTTATATATTTTGGGTACTTATATATTTTTCTAGGCTTTAGGAAAACACTTGTAAACCCCAGACTTATATGTCTGGCTCTAGATGAGAAAAGACATCAGTTGATTTGTTTAAGCTAATAGAAGAATATGAGCCAAGGAATTGGAAGCCAAAGGAAGCCAATTACTTTCTCAAAGGATGAAGACGAACACTGTAAAATGTGTGAAAAAAACAAACCTGATGGAAAAGTTTTTAAAAGAAAAGAAAACATTTTAAATAATGCTGGATTTGCATATTTGCAATGCATTCTAAAAGCATTAACAACCTTCTGAACCCCTTTATCGTTTGATAGGTTGCAGCCACAAACTTTGATTGATTTTATTGTGGTTTTGGGTGATCACACACAAACACATCATAGTGCATAATTGTGAAGTTAACGGCAAAGGTGTAAAAGTTAAAAAAAAATCCAAATGAAAATCGAAAGAGTGATGTAGATTCGTATTTAACCGTCTAAACCCATACTTTTTAGAACAATCTTTCATTACAACTACACAGCTTTTGGGATATGTCTCTACCACCTTTGCAAATCTAGTAACTGATTTTGTTTTACCAATTCTTTAAAAAGAACACAGGCTCATTCAGAATATGTATGGAGCTCCAGTGAAAATCACTTTTAAAATCTTGCCAGATTCCCCAAATAGATTTAAGTCTAAACTTTGACTGAAATATTCTAATGTATCATTATGCTTTGACCAAGACCAAAGAGCACAGCATGATTCTGCCACTACCTTGTTTGACTGTAAATTATGTGTTTAGCACAGTGTGTAGTGTTAGTTTCCTTCCACTCAGCATTCTACAGCATTCTAGTTCAAGGGTTATGATTACTTTGGCATGGTTGTGTTTAGAGGGTATAAAACAGGAGAATTCTGTGTGTTGTAGGTAATTTAATAACACATCATATTTTTGGATCTGTGGAGCATAACTAGTCGGATATGATAAAGAAAAGGGACTCATGATCAAACATAGGACACAAATTCTACACAAAGACATGTTTAACCGTAAAGAAATCCAGGTAAAAAAGCATAAGATGATGTCATTTAGCCATAAATCTTTGGTCCTTTTAGTGCTTTCTCAATAATGGCTATGGAGAAGGGCTGGTCTGGAAAACAGTCATCGTCGTTATTCATATTAAACTAAGTGCTTCGCTTCTCAGGACAGGGAGGAGAACAACGAGGGAGGGGGAAATTAATGGGGAGGCCAGACATTTATGTGGCACCCTTAGCTCATTTGAGCAATGGGCAGGACTAAGAGTCTCCACCCACCAGTTGTGTCCTTGCATCTCGTCCTTCATCATCGAGTCTCAATAGCAACTGAGCTTCCAACTGATTTTTGACTGTTTAAGAGACAACTTGTGATTTAATAAGTTTTAAATCGTTGTAACTATAAGCAGTTTTTACTATACTACTTATTTAACCAAAAGGCAGAGAATTTACTGAGACTTACAGGGTTGAAATGATCAATTGTCATGATTTTAACAATAGATGTCAAGTTTTTAAGAAAAGACTAGCCATGGAGTATGCTCCAAATCTAAGCATTGGCACATGTATATTTTTATTAATAGTTTAATATGAATTACTTTCCTTTTAATGTTGTAGGATCTTGCTGTGTGGACACACAGTTTGTATTTGAAAGTCTCAGCGATTTTTATCAGCTTTTTCCCCAATTAGCAAAGGGTGTGCTGTGCACTTCTCTCACGACAAACAAAAAAAAGTGGTATTGGTTGTCATAAAAATGGAGAGGAAGCACTGATGTCTGCATCTAGGGTAAATAAATGAAAAATATAAAGAGTCCCTGGTTGAGTTGGAGTCCTGTGTAAAAACCTGTGCATGAATACAAATCCATTAAAGTTAAAGTCCTATTAAACTTTAAAGAATGCAGGTTTTTTCCAACTCTGTATTGGACTGCTTTTTATTCTATATTTCAAGGTATATGTTGGACTTGTCTGTCTGTTAAAGAAATTTTATTGGTAATTGGTGCTATATAGATATACTGAATTAAATCCTCTTTACACATCTATAAATCTAGACTGATTTTTCTGACCCACCATACTGTTTCTTACGGCAAGGCTGGGTAGATTCTTTTAGATTTGTTGATATATGTGCTTCTCACTGCAAGATCTTACACTTTATAGAGGTACCTTAAACCTCTGGAAAGCATCTTGTCTGAGGAAAAAAGTGTGCTGTGTATTTAAAGTGAAGCTGCAGCAGTAAGTCTGTTGCTTGAGTAACACTTTTCATAGTCTGACAATTGATTCAACATACACACAGAGAAACAGACACATTTTAAAATGTTAAAACATGCACACAAGCAGAGTCACAGATTCTAAGTGTAATATTAATAAGGCTTAAAGTGCCTTAAAGTGTCAACGGGATGCTTAGTTATTAGAGAATTTATTGCTGTCGATCGAAGCTAAAGCGGAAATATCACAGAGAGAAATAAATATTTTTAAGAAAATACCAGCAAAAACACCTAATTGTCTTGCAGGGGAGATTATACACTGATATAATAATCCAAGTTATTGTTGCGACAGGTTTAGAACCTAATTGTATCATGATTTATATTGTAAAAAGTAATTTTATGTATTTTTGCGTCAAGTTATATAACAGATCTGATCAGAACGTAACACCTGTAAGGTTGGTCACTGTAACAATTTAAGATAACCCAGTATACAAGCTAAAACTCCTAACCAAATTCATTTGTGGTATCCCAGCACAGCTCTCTGTATGTTATTGTCCATCTCTGTTACACCAGACAACGGCAGAGTCAACTGAGTATTTTCTGCTGATGACTGGTCTCTGACTTGTTCTGGATGTCTGAGGTGTACAGAGTGAAAAGGAAGGGTGAGAGTACAGTCCCTTGTGGTGCTTGCGTGCTGCTGACCACCCGGTTTGAAACACAATCCTTCAGTCCCACAAACTGTGCTCTTTTTGTCAGGTAGTCAATAATCCAAGCGATTGTTGAGGGCTCTACCTGTGTCTTTTGGAGTTTCTGCAAACTAAATCAGGCTGAATTAAATACACTGTGTTAAATGTACTGGAGAAATCAGAGAACATGCTCCTCAAAGTGTTGCAACTTTGTCCAAATCACAGTGGGTTGGTTGGATGATGGTCGACGATGGTGTCTTCAACTCCAACTCCATGGTGACAAGCAAACTGCAGCGGGTACTGATGTGTTCTTGTTTGCTTTCTCAGGTGGGCCAACCGAAAACTCTCCGGGACCTTCATAACGTGAGCTGTAAGGGCAACAAGTCTAGATGAGTCATGGATGAGGTTTTTGTATGTATTTTTTGTAAATATAAATTAGATTTTTGTTTGTAAAGTACCTGTAGAAAACATCTGTTGTAAATCAGTAGTAGGCCTATATAAATACAATAACCTGAAACTAATATAATGAAGTTATGTTAAATTGCATATTTTTGAATGAAGCAGCTGTGGCCTCAAGCTCTGCTCATTAAAATTTTTACCCCCAAAGCTTTTACTGAAAGATATGCAATATAGCCTATATATGTTTTCAAATTAAGCTTTGTTAGTAAAGACTGTGTAGTAAAGATACAGCATATATCACATTTTGTCATTCTGTTTTCTCCAGTGTCATTCTTTTTAGTAACAGGAAACACTTTCACAGCAACAAAAAAGGCTGTGTCTGAGACATTTCTAAAAAGCCCATCGTTAGTATTTTTGCCAACCTCTTTATCATTGTCATAGATGATTACATCCACCATATCTCTCCTAAAACCAGGTTTTGTTCATTGTGCAATGAAATTATGCTTGTGGTTTGGGATCTGGATGTGCTCTCGACAATACCTTTGGACAGGTACCGATAACAAGCAATGCAAAGTATAATCTCGGTGACATAAAACAGTCTCTTGACAACGTAATGTATTATCACCCGTTGTCTGGATGCACAGAAAAAAACATTAATGTAAATGCAATTTTATAATCAGGATTGTATATATGAGCACATTTGGCTACTTCAGCAGACTTGTAGCAGATTCCCACCCAGCAGGCCAGTTTGTATGATGTATTTCAGCTTCGGTATACGTCCATTTCAGAGGAGTGTTTCAACCATCTGACAGATTCTGTGGCCGTCCCTATTACTGCTGGACTAACTAAGTGCTGCAGTGGACGCCCATGTATTGAACTGCAGTGAGTAATGAAAATGGTGTGTAGCCAATGTGGGTTCTCCCATTGATCCCATCAGTGGTAAGTAGCTGAGCTCCAATTAGGCCTTAATAGGTCCGGGAGGAGAGAGGGGATGAGTTATATGAGATGTCATTGTAAGGTTTAGTTGTTGTAGAAAATTTTTACTGAATAAAACGAAGGGAAAGACGTGTTTACAATTACCTTTTAACTAAAACTCAATATAATGAGCTATGTTAGAGCGCAAAATAGATTGAGACACTTTATTAAACTTAGCCAAATGCCCAAAATGGCTTTTTATTTATCTTTAATTAAAATCACAGATTAGAAAACTGATGTTCAGCTTCTAGAACATCCCTTTCTTGCCTATTAACAGCTCCATCCCCGGTTGCACAAACCTTGCTTTTTCTTCCTGCTGAAAAGCTGACAGAAGCTGCTTGTTGTCAGTACAATGCTAACGTAATCAGCTGTACCCACATAACCTTCTGTGCACAAATTGAATTACACCTCAGTTTGAGGGGGGCTCAGAGTTATTTAACTAATGAACAGGATGCACAGAGGAGGGGGAATTATGTGGCCTTAATTCTGTATAAGACATTCATAAGAGAATGAAAAAGATTAAGAGACTGCAAAAACAAGGATTTGTTATATTTGATTTTTTAAAACGTTTTATACATATGTCCACCTTGAAATCCTCTTTCTGCTTCCCTTCTGCAGCACGTCTGGCTTCATTGAGTAAAGATGCTGGAAGAATAAAAACAAAAACATCCGAGCCTGGGATGAAAAGATGAAAGCTGGCAGGTGAAATGATGCTCAGACATTAGAGCGGAAAAAAATCAAAGAAGTTTTTTATTTCAAACTGAAGCAGTCAATTTTTTATCTCATAATAGGTTTACTTGGCATAGAGAAAATGATCATTAATTCACACATCAATCTATTATGACTTATGAATACACAAATGGGTAATTTATTCTGTTTGAAATTCTAACTTGAAAGGTTTTTATGAAAATTTTATGGTGAAAATTAATGAAGCCTATGTTCTTCAGCCTCCTTATGATTGTGGTTTAGTTCTGTGTTGAAAGTGGCAGAGGAAACCTTTCACAATAAAATATGTAGCTACTTACTTGAGATTGACAACAAATTCACAGTGCTTAAATTTATGCTGTGTTCTGTATGTGTATTTCTAGTCTTTTCTTCGAGAAAAAAAATTGGTTAGTATGAAATACCTCCTATATCAGCAGCATATGTAATCAGTTAGGCACCAAGCTGTTATTTTCCCTGTACGCTATTACTTTGCTAATTGTTGTTCTCCCCACAAATTGAATCGCTTGGTTTACACTCTTAATTGGAAAATTTCCAAAACCTGCTTAAGAAAAGCATCTCTGCTTTATGATGCTGACACCTCCATGCACTACTGTAGGGAAGGTTTGCACACTGTGTTAGTTATCCACAACCTATGTTGCATTTAAAAAAAGTTTCGGCATCTTCCACAGTGCTCAGCGGGATGCTGAAGATGTTTATCTTTAATTAACCCAACCCTGTTCTAAGCCTCTCCGCAACCTTGTGCTTGAGCTTTCTGCTGTATTCCTCCGTCTTTGTGTTGCTGTTTGTTTAATGATTATCTCAAAAAAAACTCTGAGGTTTTCAAATAACAGCTGTATCTATATGGAGATTTAAATTACACATCAATGGGATCAATTTACTTATTAGGTGACTACTTAAGGTGATTATCAAAATTATGTTGTTTCTCTTAAACATTAGTTTGTTCTGGTCTATTACATACATTCTGAATGAAAAGCTTCTTACAATAGTTTGCCGGTATGTTGGCCCATTCCTCCCGACAGAACAGGTATAAGTCAGAACAGGTATAAGGATTCCTGTTTTCTATGAATAACTATGCTGTTGTTTCTTTTTAGAGACGCACATATATATGTTTCTGTTAGCATAACAAAACAGTTAAAAGTGGACCCTAAGCTTATGCTCTCTTTAAATAGTTTAATCAAAGCGATGTTGTAAAGACCAGAAACTCGGGTTAGTTGTTTGAATGGTTTTAACCAAAAAAATTAAGTTTACCATAATATGTTTAATGCTAAATTTTTACCATGCTGGGCCAAAAAGTTAATGTTACTGTAGCTTTTCTAGAGTAACTGGCTCAGTCTAATGAAAGAACATAAACTTATGATGGCATGAGACACTCACATTTGAATCATATAATATTAACTGATAACAGACTTGTAGCATCAAATATTAAATTATATATTTCTGTATTGGTTAAACGGCATGTGTATCCTGTGGTTCGTGTACACCTGTTGCAGGAGGAAGGATGTGTCTCTGGTTGGAAGGGATACCAGCTGCCAGTTAACAGGCTAGCAGGGCAGAATCATTTATCCAGTTAACAGAGCCCTGACAGCTCCTCTCTCCTCCACTCGGCTCTCTGTAATACTTTACAGCACTGTCATTTAAAGATGACATATGACAGGAGCGGGTCTGAGCCTGCCAATACCCCCGGCCACATACACACGAACACAACTACAGAAACACACAGACCACTGATAAACAGGCAGCCAAGAGGCAGTGTACGTGTGTGTATGCCCGCATGTGCATATCTGGCAGCATCTTCTGGGTTATTTATTTGATTGTTTTCTTTTTAGTTTTACGTCTCTCATAAATCAAGATGGATGGTTGCATCTGAATGTAAAAAACGGCCATCTCCCGTTTCCCTGCATCTCTGCGTCTGTGTGTGTGTGTGTGTGCATGTGTTTGTCCAAGGTGTAAACATAATTTTCACCTGTGGACATATGATTTAATCTTTTAATCTTTGATGCTATCTATCTATCTATCGATCTATCTATCTATCTATCACAAATAACTAAAAAACTATAACCAATAATAACAAAAAAATATTAAAAGTAATCCATACAAAAAATTAACAGTGAAAAGGTTTTTTTGCTTTTTTTGTTTGTTCTCGATAACATTCTAAAAGGAGTGAGAAGAAGAAAAAGCTGTATAGACTCTCACCCCTCATACTCTAAGCCAGCAATACTATCACACCCTGCATATCCATTAGCTATTATACCCTACTTCCTATCTATTTGTGGACACGTGAAAGTACAAATACACATTGAAAAGGCAGCTTCAAGAAAAGCTAACTTTAAACAACACAGTCTAGGCAGTTCTTTTGAGTCCCGAGTTGTATTACTTGCTCACTGCAGCAAGGAAAGACAAACCAAGCATGCCGTCCTGGTCGGTGTCTGAAACATTCAGTCTTACAATTCAGCTTATACAATTTGGTCACTCCATAATTTCCAATAACCCAGCACACCAGTTTGTACTGACATGTTCACCAGCCTAAATTGCCCCTTGTGATCCTTTTTGTTCCCAATTACCTCTCTTGTTCTTGACAGCTGATAGTTGACCTGTGCTGACCTGTGAGTGTACATTCAGTGTTCATTCATGTGAAGCAAGGTTTAAACACCTCCTTGATTATTAATTTTGTTCTCTACAACATATACATATTCACACCATCAAATATAATTAATATATTAGTATTTACACATATACTACTACTGTGTAATTATGTCTTGTATACATAAGTAGCCATCAAAAAATATGTTCCTAGATTTACTGTTTCATGTTTGTACATTGCTTTAAGTAGTTAAAGTGCTAAATATCAAACATTCTTTCTTAAGTTAAGATTAAAAGACATGTGGAGTGTCTCCACTGGTAAGGAGAGACAGATACTTGTGTGAATGTGTCCAGATACATGACAGCAACAGCTTATGCACTACAGGAAGAAAGTGAATTTGGCGTCGATTATAATCATGGTCCCATAGGTACTCACTAATTGAAGAGATTAATTACTTATCAACTTATCAATTAATAATTAATTCAGTAACAAGACAAAGTGAGTCCAGTGGCAAAATAGAACCTAATTAAGGCATTCAGCAGAGGCACAGAAAACTGATTTTATAGATGTTAGACGGATGGTGGAGGGTCAATATGTGTGCACATGAAATTCCCCAAAGGAAATCTGAGACAGAAATAATAGCCTTCTCTCCATTTCTCAGTTTTTGATTTTGAGCGTATTTTGAATCAATGGATTTATTAAGGCTGATTTATTTCTAAAACTAAGTTAATCAAAGCCAATGGTGTTACTGTGGCAGGGTGAACATAATCTTGTTATGGTTAAGCACTTATGTGAGTAAAGAGATCAGCTTACCACTGTGAGTGAAAAAAATGCCATAAGTTGTGTCAGGTAGGCAGGAACACATGTTTAATTGTGCTGTTGAATATAAGGAACCAAAAAGAAAATAGGTCAGACGAATCATACTTTGAAACTTGAGTGTATACTGTATATACTGTCTGCTCATATTAATATCCATATGCACATTAGTCTCAGACATGTCACACAAAATTAACTTAATTCATTACATTGAACAAAATGAATGTTTCCCAGTCTCACTCAACAACCATACCTATGTCTTGGATACTGCCAAAGAAAAAGATAGAAAAATTGCACCAAAAAAAGATATATATGAATATTTATAGTCCACAGGTCTCCATATAAATATGCAACTCATCTTCTGATGGATGTAATCTACAGATTTTGACCTCTTAAAAACAATTATAATGACCATGAAATTCAAATCAGTACACAAAGCAAATTGAGGCAGCAAAAAAATATTGCGAATGTCATCCGTGTTAGTATGTAGTTCATATACATAAGACAGCATAAATCATTCTGGGCCACAAAGAACAGAGAGACACAACCTAAAAACGTGTTTTCGAAATGTTTTGGCGGCCTGCCAGATGTTCTGACCGAGTTTACCTAATAAGACAGAACGCTACATGCTACCAAATAATATAAACAAACCCTTGGTTTTGAGACTTGAGCCATAGCAGGTTCACCAAAAAACAACATAGAAGACTGTTTCAGAAGAAGCAAGGAAAAGAAAAAGAAGAAGTGATAGAGCAGCCCAGTTCCCAATGCTGAAAGCCACCAGAGCTTCACCGCTGGAGAAGGCTGTTAACCCCTGATTCATACTGGGTGCAGAACAGCTGTGGCCTGGTTTCCCTATAACGTCTGTTGTTCTTTTTAATGTTGATCCTTTTTTTTTCACAGTGTAATTAATATATGCACAAGTTTGTGAGAGGAAAAATGCCATAAAAGTAGAATCACACTCGGGCTAATTAAATACGTCTCTTTTTCCTGGCTCCCTGTAGCTCAGAGAGTAGACTATAAAGTACTTTTATTAGTCTATAAATCATTGAATGGGTTTTGCAACAGAGTACATTACAGATCTACTATCACGGTACAAAACTTCTAGATCCCTCAGGTCCTCCAGCTCTAATCTACTGATCGTCCCAAGAACCAGAACCAAACATGGGGAAGCAGCTTTCAGTTTCAATGTTCCTCACATCTGGAACAACCTGCCGGACGAATGCAAAACTGCAGAGACACTGAACTCTTTTAAATGTAAAATAAAAGCATACTTATTTAGACTTGCTTATGAGTAACTGATCGTTTTATTGCCAATACTGTTATTAAATGTTTTTATCCTAAATTGTTGTTTTTAATTAAATGCTATTGTTTGTTTTATAAATGTTCGCTTGCTTTCTATTATTGATTGTATTTTTTAATTTTCACATTTCTGTAATCATGTAAAGCACCTTGAATTGCCTTGTGTTGACAGTGTGCTAAAGAAATAAAATTGCCTTGCCTTGCCTTACTCTTCCTAATAGAGCAAAAAAGTTGAGGACGTTAAATTGTAGCATATTTTTTAGGTTAACATATTAAGGGGAACATTTTGTTGACTCATCACCTTTCTGACTGTTCTGTTATCTCCTCTCTCCTCCTCAGCTCTTAAATTCATAAGCCTCCTGAAATATATCAGTGAGGATGAAAAGATAAGGTGCTTCCATCCTGAAGGGAGGTTGTATTGGTTTTATGATCTCTGTTGACCGAGGTCAGACTGTTCTGACCAATAGATCAAGATATGAAACACAGATTATATCATGGCATAGTAAATAAAGTACGGTGTATACAAAAGGGCTTTTACTCACCACATAGACTGCCTGACATTAACAGGGCGGACTTTAAATGGCAACAGTAGTTTTTTATGTTTTATTTTAAACGCTCTGTCATCAGAAACAGTAGTTATGGGGAAATCATCGTCTATGATTTAGCTAAACACTGCCGGGAATCATTAAAGGAGCTGACATTTAAATGTGCAAAATAAATGGCTCATCGATCCTCCGTGGCTTTAATCTTCAAAAGTGCAATCACTTGGGAGAAATCTTTTTAAACATTGTCTCGCATATTGTAATTACTTTGAGTACCCACCAGATGTTCTCATTTAAAATTATTCCCAGTTCAACACCAGGGACTGTAGTCAGAGAAAATAGAGAGTAAGAGCAATATATGTGTTTCTTGTATCATAGTTTTATACAGTAGTTTAACAGTTTCATTAGAAATGAATGAAATTCACCTATACAATCCACATTCACTCACAATAACAGTCTCAGTATTATGCTATAGTTCTGACTCATGTCCCCCTCTGTTGTGTACAGGAAGCAGCAGAGGAAAATTGGATTACGGTTTCTGAATGGGAAAAGGTAATTAAATCTTACATGAGCTAACCAATTTACCATTGTATTGCCCTTGTTAGGATTTGAACACTATTCTGAATGTTTAGGAATGGATGATATGGTGAGCATCACTGTGCTTTAAAATTTACATTCTTATTTAATTTCTAGTATAAACACGAAAACTGCCTTTCACGTTCTGCTAGAACTCCCGCCGAACCCCTGCTTAATTAGTTGAACCTGATGTCACAAATCCTCAGGATTCTAATTTTATCATATATACAGTTGCATGTTGTAAAACAACAAAGCACTGCATTTCTTGTGTGTCTATCTTTCTCTCTGCTGCAGTTCATAAGTTAAGTGCATTATTTGTGCGGTTTTGGTTCCAGGCAGTGAGAGTGGAGAAGTAAGTGGATAAAGCCCTAAAGACTATGATGAAGGAATGAAAACCATTTCTAAAAGAAAGCAAGAAAACAGTTTCAAAAGGTCTGTCTGCTCTAGATTTAAAATGTGACCTACAATGGACATGGATGCAGTAATGTGTATTCGAGGATCTATATAGTTTTTCATACATACATAGTTCATACACCTTCACAAAAAGATTACATTTCTTGCTTGGGAACTGTAAAAATGGTGTTAATATTTAAGTTTAATTTTCAGTCCACATAGCCCTCACATAATTTGTCGTTTGTTAGTAACATTCAGATATTTTTCAAACAATATTGGTACATGACTTGTCTCAGGAACAAAGAAAGGATTAAATCCTTAAGACAGGGGTGCCCAAATCCAGTTCTTTAGAACTACTATCCTGCAATATTTAGATGCATCCTTGGCTTCAATACACCAGGGTGATTTCCCCCATCTGCATTCAACCAAGCTTTACAGAGCCCTAGAAAAGAGATGTTGGTTTGGATCCTGGATTGTTGGAGAAGGGATGCATCTGAAAGTTGCATAATAGTAGTTCTCAAGAACTGGACATGGGCACTCCTGCCCTAAGAACATTGATTTTTAAAGTAAATAAATCATCATATTTACAAACTTTTCATTAGGGTTTGGGCTAGTAGCTACTGTTAGTTCTATTCCATTCCATGACAAGTGATAGAATAATGTCAAGCTCAAATTCAAGTTCAAGAACTAAAAATGTATTTTACACAGATTTTTCTGAGTATGGGGCTAGCAGGGGGCCACAGTATTTATAAAGGGGCCGAGTATTAGTCTGACACCCTTACACACAATCCACAGCCCACCCACACCATGATGTGACTATTTAATGTAATTTTGTATTAATTTTTAGTGTACAGACATATGCAAAACACAAACAGCTTGTAAAGAAATTTCAGCATCGTATAACATTTTCTAAAGACACAAATAGTGTTGGTCTAAAGTATATTTGAGGGTAAACAAAAAAAGCCAGACCAATATCTGGGCTGGTCAAAGGAAGAGAGTGAACAGGACACCAAGAGAAGGCTCAATGATCTCCTGTTAAACAACGGAACATACTGGATCTCTTGGGAAGATTTTACTCTGATCTTGTTTAATCAACAAGTTCAAAAATCTGTGTTTCAAACTACGACATTTTCCAGGTACTTAAAGGATAGAGATTTTAGCCCCACACTACACTTCTGGTCTATCACGGCATATAAGATGCAGAAAGACAGCTTTTTTTTCAACCACATTGTCAACTTTTATTACCCCATTTTACAATGGTTATTATCAAAATGTAGGGAAGCCTGCTCATTTCAAGGATCTGTAGGAAAGGAAGCTTGGCAAACGTTAAAATCATTTACTGAATTGAAGCAATTTCCCCACTTATTTTCCCACTTGCTACAGTTAACCAATTTCTGTTTATTAATTTAAACAATAATCCTTTACTTTTGGTATTTGGAATTACTGGCCCAATCATTACTAATACATATAAAAGAAAGCAGAAGAGAATGCTAATTCGCTGTGGAAGAAAATTAATCCACGCTAATTGGATAGGTAAAACATTCGTCTCTAAAATGAAATGGCAGAACGTTATCCTCAGCTATGTCTCTTGGTTATCTGACACAACTGTTGAATTGTTTGCATATATATATAAATATATATATATATATATATATATATATACACTACCGTTCAAAAGTTTGGGGTCACCCAAACAATTTTGTGTTTTCCATGAAAAGTCACACTTATTCACCACCATACGTTGTGAAATGAATAAAAAATAGAGTCAAGACATTGACAAGGTTAGAAATAATGATTTTTATTTGAAATAAGATTGTTTTTACATCAAACTTTGCTTTCATCAAAGAATCCTCCATTTGCAGCAATTACAGCATTGCAGACCTTTGGCATTCTAGCTGTTAATTTGTTGAGGTAATCTGGAGAAATTGCACCCCACGCTTCTAGAAGCAGCTCCCACAATTTGGATTGGTTGGATGGGCACTTCTTGCGTACCATACGGTCAA
Organism: Apricaphanius iberus; assembly: GCA_028564705.1. Taxonomy (NCBI): domain Eukaryota; kingdom Metazoa; phylum Chordata; class Actinopteri; order Cyprinodontiformes; family Aphaniidae; genus Apricaphanius; species Apricaphanius iberus. The sequence goes on along the minus strand of JAPXFQ010001718.1, from coordinate 39,724 downwards.
GCTGCTCCCACAACAGCTCAACGGGGTTCAAATCTGGTGACTGCGCTGGCCACTCCATTACCGATAGAATACCAGCTGCCTGCTTCTTCTCTAAATAGTTCTTGCACAATTTAGGTGTGTTTTGGGTCATTGTCCTGTTGTAGGATGAAATTGGCTCCAATCAAGCGCTGTCCACTGGGTATGGCATGGCGTTGCAAAATGGAGTGATAGCCTTCCTTATTCAGAATCCCTTTTACCCTGTACAAATCTCCCACCTTACCAGCACCAAAGCAACCCCAGACCATCACATTACCTCCACCATGCTTAACAGATGGCGTCAGGCATTCTTCCAGCATCTTTTCAGTTGTTCTGCGTCTCACAAACGTTCTTCTTTGTGATCCAAACACCTCAAACTTGGATTCATCCGTCCACAGCACTTTTTTCCAGTCTTCCTCTGTCCAATGTCTGTGTTCTTTTGCCCATCTTAATCTTTTTCTTTTATTGGCCAGTCTCAGATATGGCTTTTTCTTTGCCACTCTGCCCTGAAGCCCAGAATCCCGCAGCCGCCTCTTCACTGTAGATGTTGACACTGGTGTTTTGCGGGTACTATTTAATGAAGATGCCAGTTGGGGACCTGTGAGGCGTCTGTTTCTCAAACTAGAGACTCTAATGTACTTATCTTCTTGCTCAGTTGTGCAACGCGGCCTCCCACTTCTTTTTCTACTCTGGTTAGAGCCTGTTTGTGCTGTCCTCTGAAGGGAGTAGTACACACCGTTGTAGGAAATCTTCAATTTCTTAGCAATTTCTCGCATGGAATAGCCTTCATTTCTAAGAACAAGAATAGACTGTCGAGTTTCAGATGAAAGTTCTCTTTTTCTGGCCATTTTGAGCGTTTAATTGACCCCACAAATGTGATGCTCCAGAAACTCAATCTGCTCAAAGGAAGGTCAGTTTTGTAGCTTCTGTACCGAGCTAAACTGTTTTCAGATGTGTGAACATGATTGCACAAGGGTTTTCTAATCATCAATTAGCCTTCTGAGCCAATGAGCAAACACATTGTACCATTAGAACACTGGAGTGATAGTTGCTGGAAATGGGCCTCTATACACCTATGTAGATATTGCACCAAAAACCAGACATTTGCAGCTAGAATAGTCATTTACCACATTAGCAATGTATAGCGTGTGTTTCTTTAAAGTTAAGACTAGTTTAAAGTTATCTTCATTGAAAAGTACAGTGCTTTTCTTTCAAAAATAAGGACATTTCAATGTGACCCCAAACTTTTGAACGGTAGTGTATATATATATATATATATATTGTGTTGTAATTCAACACAATGGGGGAAAATGGCTTGTGACAAAAACTGTAATTCAAAACATTATGCGGCTGCCAACATCCTGGGAGAAATTGGAATTTCTACTCTGGTTTCACCCAGCATTGTTAATTACTAGTATTTGGAAGCCATTATTATTTAATGAGTTCATGTTTTACTTTTTAGAGTTAAATACATACATAAAACAATAGTGTCAAAATATAATTTATTAGTAGGGCATCATCAGGCACACCGCTTAAACTCTTGGTCAACAAAGAGCAATTTTCTAATGTGAATCTGCTCACACATATGGCAATAAAACGTTTCTGATTCTGATTCATGCAACCATTTCTTACATGATCTGTTTTATGCTCACAAAAAATACCTTTACTGAAGCTATCAGAAAAGAATACATGGATTAAATTTTCTAAAAATATTAGAGAACTAAAGGACATGTATTCCTCAGAAAAGTATTGAAATATAATTTTAGCTTTGGATCTACCTTACTGATTTAGGTATTTTATTAAAGGTTGAAAATGTACTAGTTAATTACATCTGGTTTTTGTATGCAATCTGAAATGTATGAATTTACTTTTTAATGTAACATATGTAATCATCATTGTGTAATGTACATAATAATTAGATTTTTTTTATTGGACCCCATGAAGATTAATAACTACTGTGGTGGTAACTGATGAAGAGCCAATTAAATAAACAAATAAACAGCAGATGCAAACACGTTGAGCACACAGAGAGTTATCAAGTGTCTTTGGAAAAAAAGCAGAATATAAACATAAGTGTCAGGTTTATGGCCATTACACTGTTAAGTACTTTTAGGTTATAATGTATGTGAATTATATGTTTTAGTTTCTCAGTAATAAACTTATGTTGAATGTGGTGACGCAAATGATATGCCTGTCAGAGGTGGTGAAAATAGGTGCTAAAATAGCCGGCACAAACCGTTTGCTGTTTTATAAATCACACATGCATAGAACGCTTACTGATTTGCATGTACTCCAACCAATATTTTTTAATCTGACAGAAATGCCCAGATTACATATTTATTAAAGGGAAAACTGCCAAATGGACTGCTGGCATCTTGCTGCGGGTTTAAAAAGGTGCAGTGCTCTTTGTGTTTGTAAATCAGCTGCAGCATATTGTTGTGTCTCTTTGCGTTTTGTGCCAATTTTAACAAGTGCAAGCATTCAATAAATCAGACCAATTGTGTAAAAACAAACAAAACTACTACCTATATATTTAAACATAAAACTTCAATTAACAGAATAAACAACGGGAGAGTATTTTCTCCCATGTCATGCAGTGAGCTAAAATTGGAAAAGCAAGTTAATCATATATGTGAAAATCATCTGTTTTCTGAAACGGCAAACTTCATTTGCCTAAATCTAACCTGTGTGGTGTAATGCTGCATAACGTTTAAACTTTTATTATTCAGAAGGTAAAAGACTTTATATAGTTTGCATGGTTGTAAAAATGGGTCTGACACTATTGTTTATGCAGGTAAGCTTTTAAGTCATAAAACTCTGGGGTGAGTTTTATTGCAAGCTGTAAAAAACACGATGTCTGTAGAGTTGGGGTGTTGCCATAAAACCATAAATTCAGAATGAGCTTTTAAGAAAAAACGTCTCACCCATATGACTGTATAATTTTCTGACAGCCAATAAGAGCTAAGACACTGTATGAAAATGTTCTGATTGGAGAGATTAGAAACGCCTAGAGGCCCGGTTGTCTATAAAGCTGTGAAATAAAGATCCAGTTAATTGTTCAGATTTCTTTAAGTCTGGACCACAGTGGAACTGACGGGGGGCAAAATTCCTCTGTAAAAACTGCAATTTGTTAACTATAATATATATATCAAAATAAATGTTAAACTGGAAATTGGCTCCATTTTTGTCTCTCTGCATTGAACCATACATTGAATTACTTATGATAATTATTTTAATTCGACAACATGGTGACCTCGACGTGTGCAGGGTTTTGGACCCAAAAATCCAGTTATTTTTTTAAGTTAATAAAACGGACATGTAATTTGCTCTATTGACAATTTTGCGCAGAGTTGCGTAGTTTTTTTTAATTCTATTGATTGGTTAATCTAACATTGGGTAATGTGTCATGGCAAGTTAAATATGTTTCTTTTCGTTTTGAGCAGATTCACTATTGCATGCCGGAGTGTTGGAGCTGTCTGTCTGTTTTCCTGTTTCTGGCAGGATTTAGTCTTCTTTTCGCTCCGTAGAGGATACACCGGTGCTATGCTGGGGATGGAGTTTTTTTACTCTGCGTGCCCGGTGCAGGCTGCTTGTTCTCCGGGGCGGACAATGGAGCAGACGGGACCGATATCTTCACAGACTCAACAATCGGTAGCCACACGTGCGGATCGGAACTCAGACGGGTTGGCCACCCTGCCCAGAATGGGTCGCTATTTTGGAGCTCCCAGGCTGGCAATCGAATAAAGATTACAGAAGGGCCTGGGTCGCCCTCTGTTAAGTCTATCGGATTACTTGGGAGAGTGGCTGCGTTACTTCCAGACGCGTGGACTGAGCACCACGAACGGGAATTGTGAAAATGGTCCGGCATTGGTTTTTTTTGGTGATGCTCCGACGAGGTTAGTGTTTTAAATTCTGCTTGTACAAGGGTGTATTACTGTGTGTGTGTGAGATGTTTTTTACGCAGGGCGCTGCTGGCGAGAAGTGCTGGTGATGTTGCGTTTTTGGGTTGAAATGTTATAGTATAAATAATGAACTCGAGTATAAATAAATAAAATTAACATAGATAAATAAATATAGTAACTGAATATGATGGATAACTGAAATTAAATATCTATAAGAATTAGTTGTGTAACATTTACAACAGGACACTCAGAGCGGCCGCCCTAAGCTAGGTGCTATGGCGGGAGCATAATACTGTGTGAGTTTTTTTGCTTGATAGTATGGATAACAACAAACAGTTTTGACTATTTGTTTTTTGATAACATAAATTAGTGTGTATGTAGGCGGTTTTCTGCCATCTGTTCGAGTCTTTTGAGGGGTTTTTCTGGAAGCCGGAGCCAGGAAATTTCTCAAAGCGCGACTAACGAAAAACTTGTAAACAGACTGGTCTGAAACCTCCGCGATAAAAATAATTAATTAGGTCTAAAAGCCAACCGCTTATAATGTTGTGTTTTTTGTTAATGGTTTTTGGGCTGTAACGGTACGTAGTTGCAATCCGGTGTTTGCTTGTGCGGGACGGCTGAAATTTTGGGGACATATGTTTCAAGTCCGCGTGTGACGAACAGGAGAATGTTTTGTTCGTGCCGAATTAAAGTTTGGTACAGTGGTATAAATTGTGCGGATTAAGTACTGGGTATTGCGCGGTAAGTCATCTTCTAAAGTGTGTGTTGCGATTTTTCTGGAGTGTTTTCGCCGTACGTTTTGTGCTGTTTTAGCTTTCGTTTTCACCAAAGAAAGCTAACGGTAGCACGTGGAGCTAGGCTGCTATGCTAAGTTAGCGGTGGTGGCTAACTGCATGTTCTATGTGTTGCGAGCTAAAAGTTGATTTTGGATAGAAAGTGATTACAGACTCCTGCAGACGAATGCCGTGTTATGACTTAAACGAATTTTCTGGTTAATTAGGATGTAAAACGCCCTCGAGATAACTGCTCAGATAACTTTTGGTTGCTACTCCCTTTCGGCAATGGTTTAGCACATTTCTACGAAGGGCAATATTTTTAAGGTGTTTTCATGGTTTTAACTGAACTGTTACGGTACGGGAGATTAAAGATTAAGAAGTACATGCTGTATTTGGTTTAACTGGGTTTTGCGAGGATGAGCAAAACCATTTGGAGAGCATGTAAATTTATTTGGGATAATTATGCATGTTACAATTAAACGCAACTGACTAAGAACAGTTACTCATGAGTCGATTCTGACTTGGTGTAGTTTTAATTTTTGATTTCATCTTTAGAATTAAAAAGAAAGCGGAGTTTACTAGTCAAAATAAAAGATGCATTTTTTGAATGTCTTTAAAATAGGTGGATTTTTTGCTTTCTGTACGATTGATCTAAGCAGGGAGTTGTTAAGTTGGCCTAAATAAAGATAAAGCTATAAGAAGTAATTATAAGCATTTCACGAAAAGCAAACGGTGTTAATTGGAAAGCAACAAAACTGGTTTTAAAATTATTTTAATAAGCACCGTGTTGAATGGTACAGAAAATGAGTCTGTGATTTAAATAAGTATCATTTATGCTAAAATTATGTTTGGCTTATTTCTGATCGGCTCTATAGACTTTAGGAATATAGCTTGGTCTCTGACATGAATGACCTAAAGGAGACTGGTGTTAAATTATTTACACAATTGAACAATTCTTAAGGATTTTCTGGACAAAAAATGCTTATTGGAGTTATCAAAATTCAACTGGGGGCTCATGAAAGTAACCCATGTACATTTCAATTCCGTTACAAATTAAATGTTTTTTACCAATGCAAAACAACACTTATCATAGTGATAGTTTATAAACTCAGTGGGATTTGAATGTTTGGTTTTTAGAAAAACAGTAAAAACACAGAGTCATCTTTAAGTAATCATGTTTGTTTTTTAACAGACTGGGGATAAATTTGGGAATTGGTCTAAGGATTTGAAAAGTAACAATTAAAGTCTTTGGTAGATTTATTTAAGATAACAAATAATGAATATCATCGGTGATCGAAAATGATGGTTTAATTTGAAAGTAAGAAGTAAATTCTAAATTCATTTATTCTGATGGTGTAGAGGCAAATATGTGATTGGACCAGCTACATTGAAACTAATTTTTTACCATATATTTGAATGCGCACATTTTGTTTTGACAAATAAGAATCGGTTTTGGTTTTGAAATTTAAGATTAATCTTTCAGATGTTCTTTAGCTAGTTTATTTGATGCTGAGAGTAAATTTACAGGTCCTAAAAACATTTTGGAACAGATCTGATCCTAGAATAATGACATAATATACTCATTTGATTAGTGGGGACTCTGTAACTGACAATTTATTTTAGGTATTTTTATTTTCTTCAATTTATTTAGATTTTTTTATTTTATTTTCTTTATTTTTTCTTTGTTTTTTTGTACCTCTTTCTCTCTCAAAATATTATATATATTTGTATTGATTTGGATTATGACCCAGATTTCTGAACTGCGGTCTGTTTATTAATTTTAGAACTTTGGAAAAATGGTAATTTGGGAAGCTGGATTAAAGAGAAAACATAATTCAGTGGTAATGTATTTGAAAATCTCTAGAAGCTTCAATTTAATTTTGGTGTTTATCATTGGAGTAAAGAAAATAGAAAAGAAACCTGAGAGGAAAAAGGGGGATACTGAAAAGAAAAATGCTGGTTTTTATTTTTTATTTTTTGTATTTTATTGCGACTAGTTTTTTGTTTAGAGAAATCTCATCTCTTGAACCTCTTTTATTGAATTTTTTTGTTTTGTTTTGTTTGACTGCTGAGGGGAATTAGACTATTGTGTATCCTACGAAAATTTAAGAGGAGTCCTCCACACTGATCAGCTCTGTATATCGCTCTCCAGCTGCCAGGAGCCACTGAGGGGGATACAATGAGAGTGAAGAAAGAGGATCAGAATACAAATATAAAGACTGAACATTTATTAATAATTTTTTGCATTTTACAGGTTGTTTAACTATTTGATTAATTATTTTATTCACAAGTGAAGAGTCGTAACACTGCCTAAAAGGGTTCTTAATACCTTCTATTTCACAGGTTTCTTAACACTTTAAGTTTGATTTCTTTCAGAATATAATATAGTAATAATGTCTATGTTCATGGATTTTCTGAGCTTCTTCCACAGTATTAACATGTATCAAGTCAGATTTAATTATCTCTTCACATGTAAGACATTCTTATACATTGTGGGTTTTTGAATTTAGTTTGTGGGAATTGTTAAAATAAATTTTTTGCTTAATGCCAAAAGAGGGTGAATCTATGATTAACAGATTTACATTTTTTAATGGGAGTTAAGGTTAAAAAAGGTACTTTAATAGTTTGTGTTTTGAATTTTAGTCTGAAATACTTCATGTTTTTAAACTGATGAAATTTCTTGGATTTGATTTCTTGCATTTTCAAAATGCTTTACAGGTTATGATCTTAAGTTCTAAACACTTACGTACAGAGGAGATATCAATCTATTTTAATAAAAAGATTGAAAGAGGGAATTGTGGTGTAAATTCTGCATAAGGTTTAAACTTTTATTATTCAGAAGGTAAAAGACTTTATATAGTTTGCATGGTTGTAAAAATGGGTCTGACACTATTGTTTATGCAGGTAAGCTTTTAAGTCATAAAACTCTGGGGTGAGTTTTATTGCAAGCTGTAAAAAACACGATGTCTGTAGAGTTGGGGTGTTGCCATAAAACCATAAATTCAGAATGAGCTTTTAAGAAAAAACGTCTCACCCATATGACTGTATAATTTTCTGACAGCCAATAAGAGCTAAGACACTGTATGAAAATGTTCTGATTGGAGAGATTAGAAACGCCTAGAGGCCCGGTTGTCTATAAAGCTGTGAAATAAAGATCAGTTAATTGTTCAGATTTCTTTAAGTCTGGACCACAGAGGAACTGACGGGGGCAAAATTCCTCTGTAAAACTGCAATTTGTTAAACTGTTCAAAATAAATGTTAAACTGGAAATTGGCTCCATTTTGTCTCTGCTTGAACATACATTGAATTCCATCCATCCATCCATCTTCTTAACCGCTTATCCAATTCAGGGTCACGGGGCAGCTGGAGCCTATCCCAGCAATTATCAGGCGTTAGGCAGGGTACACCCTGAACAGGGCGCCAGTCTGTTGCAGGGCCAACACAGAGAGACAGACAACCATTCACACTCACATTCATTCCTACGGACAATTTAGAATGATCAATTCACCTATCATGCATGTTTTTGGACTGTGGGAGGAAGCCGGAGTACCCGGAGAGAACCTACGCATGCATGGGGAGAACATGCAAACTCCATGCAGAAAGACCCTGGACCGGGATACGAACCCACGACCTTCTTGCTGCAAGGCAACAGCGCTAACCACTGCGCCACCGTGCAGCCCTTATCCATCCATTATCTTAGCCGCTTATCCAATTCAGGGTCGCGGGGGCAGCTGGAGCCTATCCCAGCAGTTATACATTGAATTACTTATGATAATTATTTAATTCAACACCTGACAGGATTAATTCAATTCACCATCCTAAAGGTAAAACTAAATCAAAGCAAAGATCAAAGACAGGAACTGGGTTACAAAATGTGAAATCTCCATCCCTTGTCTTTGTAGTATTATAGCAATGTATTGTTCACAAGAAAAATACAAAAACATGAACAACTGTTAGCTGAAGAAGTTAAATTAACCCCTGTTAAGTGCTCACTCTGCAGACTTTAAATCTAAACTTGTTTTGTAATTTGACTGGTGAAATAAAGGAAGGAGAGTTCAGTCAAATGCAACAATATTTTTGGGTCCATCTATTGTTTCCAAAACATGTATCCTAGATTGATCTGAATTGTTTATTGCAAATCCTGTCTTTTTTGAAGAGACAATGAGTAGTCTTTTACATTCACAAATATTGTGAATGTATTAGATGATCTTTTTGACAACAACAAAATAAACAGCAATGGAAAATCCTTTACAAAAGAGGAGAGCTGAATGCACAAAAAGAATGAGTAATAAATGGTAACATTAGCATGCAACCTAAATTGAAGAAAGTTTACTGGTTCTCGAAAATTCTATGTTAATTTTACTGATAAAGACAACAATAAGAGAAAAACAAGGGAAAACTAAGAATAGGTCATATACTCAGAAACAACTTAACCATGTCGTAGTTAAAAGTGAGTGTCCTAATCAGTGGGTTGCTCAGCTCCTGAGCAAAGTGATTAGGGCCGCTACAGTTAGCAATATAAGTCCACAACAAGGTTATAACTCTTTAACCTCATTAGTTTTTTATGTGTCTTACAGACCACGGGATATAAAACTCAACTAAGGTGCAAAAAGACAGATTAATTAAACTTGTGCCTGTGCAGCAGCCATACTGGTTTTTAAACCTGGGGTTAATCCAGGACCTATAATTTTACGAATCAAAATCCAGATTTGAGGGGGTATTTGTTTTGTTTTTCTAACTTGTAACTAGTAAATACAAACATATTTATTTGAATGTGTAATTCTTAGTTGATATTACTGGATCAGTTTTGTTAATGTTGTTCTGTTCTATTGGTTGTTTTTGTTTGTTTTGTTTTTCCCACTTCTGTGCCCTCCAACAGAGGTGGAGGACTGGGATGTTTTCTTGTGTTCTTTGTTTGCCTTCCTATCTTGTATCGTCAGTTCACACTTCTACCTGTCCTGTTTCTCTTCTTCATCTTCTTTCCTTCTTTCTTCTTCCTTATTATCTCAATCTTGTGTCCTTAACTTCAAGAAATTAAACCCATAGTAATCAGTAATAAGGATTTTCCATACATATATATCAAGTGGAGTACTATAGTAATGCTGAAATACTCTGCTTTGGAAAGTAAATCTGTTGGGGTTGTACTTGTTACTCAGACAACAATCCTGACTAGCAAACTGCTAGACAGGACAGATATAAAATAAATTATAAAAATAAAAATTAGGTAATTTGATTGAAAGACTTAAGCAAGTCTGTACTCTAATTCTAATTAAGACAGTTAGAATACAACTGAGTGTCAACGTTTTAACTCTCAAGATGTACTCAAGCGATCTTATGTTTAAATGTGTAAGCCTATTTTGACATTTGAAAATGGAAAGCCAGAAATTGAAAACATTTTCAACAATGTTTGCTATATTTTTGTTTTTATTTTTTGTTTACATTTTCGAAATTCTGAAAGAAAGATAACAATTCCTTGCTAAATGTTTACATCTTTAAACATTTTCTGAACAAGGATAGGGCATGCATTTCCATATGTAATCAAACCTATCAAATCAGTCAATAAAATAAAATACTGTAAAAGCTATCTTTGCGGGGGTGTCATGTGGTGCATTGATTATGACAGGTGCCCCATGATCAGAGGTCTTGGCCCTCAAAGTGGTTGTCCTTGGTTGGAGTCCTGCCCCAGGACTTTGGTCCAATGTCTGTCCCCTACTTCTCTTCCTAAAAAACAAAAACAAAACTTCATTGTCTTTGAAGGCTGGGAAAAAAAGCCCAGATTTTGAAACATTGTTTTTGTCCTGGCAGATAGCAGATTTCTCAAAAGACATTTGCACTGGACAGGGAGCACCATTGTAATGTAACTTTTTCTGTCAAAATTAAATGGGTTCTTTGAGCAAAGCGGAGAGGCTATTTGTCTCCAAGTCCAAACAAGCTGAATCTAAATAGGAGATCAATACTGATATCTTTGGGCTGCAAACTGCTCCTCTAATCTATTATTGATGTCTGGGTCTTGCTGGATTGGATTTGGGCTGCACACAACAGTTCATCATGATCATCACAGAAAAGGGAAATTCTAAGCTGGAGCAATATGAGATTTTTTTTTAGATGTGGTCACAGAGCACCAAAAAGTAGAAGAACGGGCTAAAACACCTGCCAGGTTGACTAATGTGTTAAACTACTGAGCATGACTCAAATGTCCATTACAGGCTGTGTTTTCACCCATCTAGTTGTTATCCAGCTCTACCGGCTAACACATCTCCCAGTACACATCTTTGAAATATCATCTCAGTAAAAATTAAATGACAAAGGATTGCTGACAGTTCGTCCTTGAATCAGAGGATTTACTCCAATGTAAATATAAAAAGAGCTAAATTTAGCTTTGGTCAATCCATAAAGGCCTGCATTATATACAGAATTGAAAAGCTTATTGGGATCCTACTTATGTATGTAAATCAAGGCTACAGTCATAACTGCAGATACAGTAAATTATTTTGTTAAACCACACAGAAACACAAAATGCCCAAGTTACTATTCAAGGACTTATGTCATTAAAAGAATAGAGAAATCTAGAACAAAAACTGTTTTTTTCCACAAGGGTCCAATTATTGTATTCCAATAAAATAGTTAATGCAAAACATATCTTACATGCACAATACAACATAAATGTGCTACTGAATACCTTTGAAAGTTCCTTCAAATGTGTTTTAATCGCAACTCATTTAATTATAATGCTCTTTTTTAATTAAACAGTATTGGCCAAGAATTACTGGAAATCTTGTTTAAGACCAAACTTTATAGGCAAGTGTCTGTGACAAACACTGCGTCAGTGAAAACCTCAGTTTTTGCAAGAACTCCACCTAATTGGTAAGCTAAAGGTAATGCTAACTAGCTGTTTTGCTAGTAGCATTCATTTAATAATAAATGTTGAGTAAATTAAATTAAAAAAGTGTTGTTGTTGCATCCCTGTCAAATGCCATTTCATACATTAGAATTTGATCCTCATTGTGAATTCAATCAAGTTAAGTTTATTATTGTATTTATTCGTTAAACTAAGGGAAACTGAGCTAATTGCATCGATTTGTTTTCTTTGAACACTTCTTCCCTAAAAACGAACAAGTGGAAAAAGTGGAAAGTTGATTGCATTGAGTCATTGACTTGCTGCAATCCATAATGCTAGGCAAGCCTCTGGTGACAGTAGAAAGTGAAGAACAGCTATTATACTGTAGCAGCAAGAAGCCTCTAGTCCACACGTGTCAAACTCAAGGCCCGGGGGCCAAATCTTGCCCTCCATGGCCTTTTATGTGGCCCTCTAAACTCTAGAGGACCCTATAGACAGAAAATGTAAGTTATATTTTTCTGCACCCCAATACAGTTTTATCAGTAAAATCAAATCAGTGTTTATTCGAACAGTCCTAAATCACATCATTATGTAAAGATTTTCAGTATTATTACATATGAAGATGTACTTTTGTAATGTGGAGGCTGATTTTAACGGTTTGTTATAATTTTAACAATACTTTCTGCCTCAACCTGTCCTTTAAGGATATTCATCAGCTTGATATGGCCCCAAAATGGAAATCAGTTTGACACCGCTGCTCTAGTCGAACCGGTCTTAAATGTGACATGCCAACTAAGACAACAGACAGGGAGCTGTCCAGGTTCTGTGTGGAATAAAATATTTACTAACAGCTAAATGTGTCTTTTCTGTAATCAACTGGAAAATTGTGGGGGCTGTCTTTCAGTTTTCTTGTTAGAGGTGGTGGAATGGGGTGCACTCTGTTGCTTTGTACTTCAAACAGTAATATTTATTGGTTCTGTTTATGTAAAAGGAGTCAAAAACCATCTAGGTTATATACCAGTTTATTCACTGGGATTCCCATTTCAGTAGAACATTTTAACCATTACTCCTCATGGCTTTAAAATGAAAGCAATCCGACAGGTGTAGTAGCTGGAATGAGAGTAGTGTAAGTTAATTTGATTTGAAGTGAAGGATAATGTTTGCCTGTCTAAGTAAATAATGAATAAGTTATAACAGCACGATTATGCTGTGTACTGTATGGCTTTTTCTATTAGAACTAATTTATGCAATTTACAGCAAATGCTGAGTCTGTGCAATATAGCACCAACTGCGAATTTCCAGTGCTGTGGTGGTGTGTGTGCTGGAGAGATGGGCTAAGATGGGGCTTGGCCAGCACTTCCATTACCTTTGATTAAAACTAAGAGGAGAGGTGCAGCTGAAATTCATTCAGTGGGGGTTGGGAGTCTTGATTTTAGCCCAACCTAAACAATCATAGAGCGACTTACCAATGTGTTCTGACCACAACTTCACCGGGGTGCAGATGAATGACAAGAAGGAAAAAAAAGAAGAGAAGAGAGCGAGATAGCAAACATGACTGGAAGACAGAGTGAGCAGCATTCAAATGTGTGAAGTACTGCAGTCAGACTTTGCAAGCAGCTGTCGCTGGTGAATCCAGATGCCTTATGTCTCTCTGAGGTGTCAGCCGCTACGTTATATCTCCACTGTCGCTACTGAAATGAACACTGACCGGCTCCAGTGTATGCATGAGTGTGTCTTTGCATGTGTACGTTAGTATATTGCTCTATATCTTTAAATGGCTCTGCATGAAACAAGGCTGACATTTCAGGGCTGTGTGAATGTGTATATTAAATATCACAGTGGCTGTGAAACACAGTAATGTACTGTACAGCTCACTGACAATGATAAATAGCATTACCAGTAATGACCTCACTGTGATTGCAATTCTTCAACATCTGATTTATTTGTGTACCATCCTTGAACTAGAGTATGGTTTCAGTGATCTGAGTGAAAAGTTTAACCAGCATGAACATGATTAAGCCAAGAGGTTCTGCTTTCTCTGAGCTTTGCAGGTAGAACCAATAACTAGAAAGCTTTGTTCACTCACAGCTGTAAATCTTGCAACAAAACAATAATTATGGTGAAATGAAAATACAAACTCAAGTTTTCACCCATTTTAAACTTCTATCACATCACACAATTGCTCTATTTTTAATTGGGTTTGATATACTGGACCAACGCATAAATGAAAAGTGGAAGGTAAATATTACATTATTTATACAAACAACAATCTGAAAAGTGTTGCTGATATTTGTATTTAGCTCCCCTGCAGTCTGATAGCTGTTAAATAAACTTTCTTCTGATAAAAGGACTGGCGCATCTGCAAACCTATCAAAAGAGCACTATCCATCTGACTGACAGGGTGGATGAGCAAAGCCTTAATCAGAGAAGAAGCCAGGCGCCCCATGGTCACTGCAGGCATCCATAGCTCAGATGACAGAATTTGTTGACTTAAAACTATTAGTTGTAATAGAAAGAAAATCACTGGAAATCATGTTTTTCTTTGCCACAAACCATGTAGGGAACACAACAACATTTAGAAGAACACGCTCTATACTGATGAGATCAAACTTTACGCTCTGGCCTACATGTAAAAATGGATCCACGTCACCTTGAACACACCGTCACCATGGTGAAACATGGTGGGACATAATGGGGTGTGGTTGCTTTTCTTCAGAAGGGACACAGGACCTGGTCAGTTGATGGGAAGATGTGTATAGCTATGTACAAAGCAACTCTGGCAGAAAATCTGTTAGACGCTGCAACAAAACACCTTACTTGGGTTGGCATATCACATAAAATTCCAATTAAACACATTGAGGTCTGGTTGTAAACTGACAAAATATGAAAAAAATAAAGGGGTATAGATACTTTTGCAAGGCGGAGTTATCTTCCTATTTTTTTTGTGTGTGTGTGTGTTTGTCTCTTTCTTGCATATTAGACTTTGCACCTCCAGCTCAGAGTAATACTTGCGTAGGAGATTTCAACTTTGCTAATAGAGGAAACAAATCAGTGAATGCAGCATTTGATCAGGATGTTGCAAATGTTTTGTGGGCATCCCGCAGAGAAGGTTCATTCATGGGAAAAAGGATGAGGAAGAGGAGACGGGTGCAATCAAAGCACAGCGCCGAGGTTTTTGCGAAGGATGCAGGTTTTGTCCATCCTCCTTGATGAAGAGCTCTTCTCCTGCTGAGACACCATACTATTTATAAAGCAACACAGACAGCCCACAGGGCTTGTTCTTGTTAAGCAGCCTCTTCAGCTGTTCCACAGAACAAGTCACACAAGGCATGCACTCACGGTAAAATAATTGTACACCCTTTTTTTAGTCATAGCGTTTTTGGCATCATTAATTAAATGATAAAGAAACCAAAATAACTTGAAGAATCACCTTTGGCAGAGAAAATGGGAATTAGTTATTTTCTGTGTGGTTTTTACAGTCTGCTCACATTGTAGAGGAAATCATCCTATGTCCCACCACACCGTTTTAATCAGACTGAAGTCGGGAGTCTGCAGCGGAAACAATCATCTATCTATGAATGTGAATTAAACAAGTTAGATTATTGTATATTTAAAGAGAAACAGGGTCAAGTAGAACACTGTTAGCATCATGAGTGAAGAAGTGGAAGAAGTTTAGGAGTATAAATACCACAGAGTTCACCTGGACAAAAGACTGGACTGGAGGTTGAACAGTGAATTCAGATTGAACTGAATGAACTTAAATAACGAATCAAAAATTATAAATGTTATACAAGCATCATGAACACTGAATGATCGACCAATTTAATGTCAAACACCAGCATCTTGACTTAATGAGTCTTTGACTACAATCTGAAACCTTCTTTTTGTTTTGGTTGAGCCTTTAATCATCGTCATTGGCTTTGTCCCGCAACTTGTGCTTAAACTCACAAATTGATAGCCAGACTTTCACCCTCATGATTTTCTGCAACAAAATAGTCCTGACAAAGACCAGGAGGCGGGACCACATTACACCAAACTTTAAATCACTGAATTGGCTCCCCTATGTTTTAGGATAGATTTTAAGGGTATTTAAATGGTTTTTAACTGTCTTAATGGTCTTGGGTCTTCTTATCTTTCTTAAATGCTTTTACCATATGAACCTTTTCGGTCTCAGCACTCCTCTGGCAGCTGTCTCTTTATCATCCCCACAGTCAGGAAACCTACTCATGGTGAGACATCTTTCCATTATGATGGCCCTCACCTCATGAGCAGGCTGCCGGAGGACCTCAGGTCCACAGAGAACGTTCATATTTTTAAGAGCAGGCTCAAGACTCACCATTTTAGCATAGCTTTTAACTGATTTTTTAAAATTATTATTTAATTGCCCTATATGTTTTATTTGATAGAATTTTTTGTTCAGCTTTTACCTGACTATTATCTATTAATTATTGTTTTTATCTTCGCCCTTTTATTTGATTAAATCTTATCATTGTTTTACACTTTATAATTTGAAACACTAAGTCATTATTTTACTATTTAATCTCTTTATGTACTGTTTATTTTAATATTTTAACTTCTTATTTTAATAATTCTTTCAGTGTTTCCTCTATGGGAGCCCTTTGCATCGGGAGCGGTGGTTGGCTGTGGCTGCCTGGGTGCTCTCCGGGTAGTGCTTGGGTGGTGGTGGGGGTACCAGCCGTCCCAACTCTGGGCGCCCTGCTAGGCTGCTGCTGCTGATCTGCTGCTGTCGACGTGGATTGCTCCCATGATGGCGTTTCCTAGCTCATCTGTACACAGCCTGTTTTTGCTTTTTGTTTCTTTTAAGTGTGTGCATGCATGCGAGACGGGATGGGTGGGGAGTGTATAGTTGTAGCAATGCTTTTATTTTGGTTTTTGGGAAGGGGTGTGGTTAATCTGTAAAGCACGTTGATAAGCTTTGTAGTTTGAAAAGCACTTTATAAATAAAGTTTTGATTTAGACGCTTATTATGATGTGCTGATACTTTATTTAAAATCTTAAAGCTGAAAGAATGACAGAGGTTGTATTTTCTTCTTGTCTGTATTTTATCACTACACATAACTCTGCACCAAAATAGTGATAGATACACAGAATGTATAAATAAGTTCAGGCTTAAATGAAACTGAAATCTGTATATAAAAAAGAGAGAAAAAAAAGCATTTGATCCATAATTAATATAATTTTTTGATAGACTAAGTGTCTACTGGTTTAAAATATCAGGACAGTCTGAGAGTAAAATCATGAGAGAAAACAAAGGTCAACTATGTGGTGTGTTTATCAGATCAGAGGCCTAGCTGGCAGTATGCAGCCCTGAAATCATAAATAATATACTAGCATCCTCAAGACCACCAGTGAAAAGTCAAACACACGCATGCAAGGCATAAAATCAAATTCAAAAAATGATTTTTGTCATATGATTACCAGTTCTTCAAAGCAAGCAAAAGCACATAAACATTTGTGACAGAAACTAATTTGGAATAAGATTTTTATTGAAATGGTGATTGAATCAACAAAGATTAACTTGATCTTTAATGTGCCTGTGATGGACAATATATTTAACCTCCATCTTAAATATCACTGAAAATACATTGGAGTACTACAGTAAACATCCAATTAGCTTGATGCATGTGTGAGTGTTCGTAATAAAGACAACATCTGTCGCTCTTTCATAGAGCTTGTGTTTGATTAACTCTGCCCAACCACTGACAAAGTAGATATATTTGGGAAACTGACACTCAGACTTAACTATTAACCTTAACATGTAAACACATTATTAACAGCAGCTCGGAACATAATGAGGTGTTCTGTCATCTTTCAGGAGCAAAAGCTACAGTCATTTATTAGAGACCCCTCGCTCAAGGCATCTGCAATGAAAGGAACAATCAGATAGGTTCAGTTTCCACATTAATACATTAAAATGTCAATGTTATATGTTAAAATGTCAACCCTATTAATGGCGTTGCCAGTCTGTGCAGGTAAAATGTCAGGGAGGAAACAAATGCAGGACACAATGAATGAAATATGGAGTAAAAGGGTGTAAGTGTAGAGTAAAAAGGACAAAATTATCAGAATAACTCAAATGCAAATCAATTGTCTAAAAAAGGGGAAATAAATAAATACATGCATGTAATATTTTAACCTTCAGAAAGGATAAAATCATACATTTTAGAGGCTGAACAATGGGGTATTATTGTGTGTGGTTTGCATTGTTACTTGCAAGCCTGGTTAAATACATACAGTAATATATTCAGAACCCAGTATCAATTATAAGTTGATTCTGAATAAGATTTTAGCCCCAAAATCAATACTAAAGGATTTTTCAGAGACAAATAATAAGCGAAAAATATTTTCTTGTCTTCTAGCAGCCCCCACCGAGAGACTTCAATCACACTGCAGGAGTCCCTGACACAACAACAACACAACTGCTTCCCCCAATGTCACCTTTCCCTGATTGGCTCGTAGGACCAGTACAGAAGTGTAGAGTTAAAGACAGAGAAGAAAATGAGTCCTCAATGTGGAAATATTTTTTTTCAATCTTCATCTCTGTGCATGTACACTTGTTGATCAATGTGGATGATTTACAAAAACAATCGGTTTGAACAGAATGCATGTTTTAGAGGTGTATTTATCATATTTCAGGTGTTTTATAAAACTGCTACAGTTTTAAAGTAAAACAATCAAGTTACTTTCTTAAATGTAAAAAGAGTTCTCTTGTGACAAACTTGCAAGGAAATGCAGTAAGATCCACTGAACATTTTTATTGTCATGAGACATCGATTTAAACTCGATTCAACTCTGCAATACCTTTTTGAATTTTACAGCTATGTTGGACATTTTTTTCAGGTAGCACAAATGCAATATGCATAAGAATCATATGAGACCGGTTTGAAATTAATGTGGATTATCTTGAGTTATATTTAAAGATATGTATACGGTCTCCAGTCTTTACTTGCATTCATCTACATTTTCTAATAAATGTTGATGGACAAATACATTTCTCTAAAGTTTTTGACTGAACTATTCGTGCATATTGAAAAGAAGTATATTTTGGAAAGTCAAGCAGAAGTTTTTTTTTGGGGGGGGGGGTTTATCTGAGAATTTTGTACAAACTCAGCATCATGCTGTGAGATTTTATTGCCAGTGTTCCTTGGCGTATTTTTGTAGCGTCAGCCTCAACCTCTCCTTTCACAAATTAAGCAGAACCAGCAGTAATTTTATATTGTTTTGGCACTATTGATCAGTAGGGTTCGTAGTTCCTCTTGCATTGTTCTCTGCATTTGAGTTAATAAATCGTTATTTGTATTATTTTAATAAATCCTCATTCTTCCTGCCTCTTGCCAGTGTTTTAGTTCCCAGCAACAAAAAATACAACAATTTATTAAATCTATTGAATTTCATTGAATAGAATTTGTTTTGGTAGTTTTCATAGCCATTCTACCCTCTAAAGAAGACAGATTAATAATTAAAAATTCCAAAATATGACATTAATGCCTCTGGTTGGTGTATGAAATCTTTTGACAACAACTGTAAAGTGAGGATGATGATAAAGGCAATGGCGAACTTGGGTTTTTGTAGAATGTGGATGTCTAACCCGTGGCTACAGAACCTAGTTTAACTTTCTTTACTAAATATCCATAAAAATGACTAGTTAAACACTTGACTGTTTCTGCATTAGCAGGATATGAAAGTCATTACATGTCACCTTTTTCAAAACAAAACAGCTTTGAAAAGGCTCAAGCTTTTTTCACCTCATGTTTAAGAGGAGGGATTAAATCAAGTGAGATGAGGTCAGAGACACTAGGAGAAAAAGATTAATGTAGCTTGCTCTTCATGTTGTTTTGAAATGTGGTTGTTGTTGTTGTTGTTAAGACTAAACTAACAGAAGAAAGTGAGAGAGATAGAAATAAAGAAAGGCAGGGGCATGAAAGTGCGTCTCTTGCTCCTCCTGATGGACCCAGCCAGGCCATTCATTACTCCTCTAACGCCAGCCAGTGTCAGTTATATTACTGCAAAGCCGTCCCTGACTGACGGCCATGAGTGGGGGGAGAAAAATGGCAGCAAAATACTGCTCGATGCCCTGGGAGAAAACGAGGGAGGGGCTGTTGATGGATGGGTATGTTTGACCCAAGTGGGTTTCTTCCAGATGAGACAGGGAGTCAGCTGAGCCTTTGGCCCTCTGCTCACAGCATGCCAGCATTGTCAGCATAAGAGGCATCAAGCTAAGTTGGCCCCGTCGGCGCCTCCGTCACTTGTGTCAAAACAGACGCTCTCCATATTCAACAGATAAAACTCGGTGTGATGAGAATACAGAAGCCTCACTGAGTTTATGACAGCCCTGATGTCAGGGTGAGGGCAAATATCCTCCCCTCTCTAAAAGATCCCATAACAACCCCACGGTTGGAGCAAATAGCACGAGGCAGATTTTCTTAACTATGACCTTAAATGGGCAAAACAAAATGCTCAATTCTTTCCTAATTGTCTCATTTCTCACATTTCCTCAGGGCTTTTCAAAAGCCTTTACAATTTTTTACATTACAACCAATAGCTGCTATGTATATTGCTATGAAAAAGTAATTGTATGGTAGAATAGATTTTTTGTTCAGTTGTTTTCTTTATTATCTCCTTTACTTATTTTAGATCATAAAACCCATATTAATTCTAAACAGGGATGAAATATTAAAAGTAAAAATGTATATTAATCTATTTATAGAAAAAAAATCCGAACTGGTTTGGCCTTACATTTTTGGTCCCCTCGTCTTTGAATAATTGTTTTATTCTGTTATATCAGAAGGTTTATGAGCATAAATGGCATCATTAAGACCAGAGAATCTCAACCGGATTTTCTTAACTAATAATATTGTAGCTTTTTTATAGCCATCACATGAATATAAATACAACAGAAATATACAGCCAGCCAGGAAGAGGTCGCCTTTCCATCACAGACAACTGAAATATACACAATATATACACTGGGTTAAAAAAAATATTAGATACACAGCTGATTATCCAAGTTTTTCCACTAACAAAGAATGGAGAGGATCATCTCTTATAACCGAATTTTCCCTTGTGGGACAATAAAGGATTGTTCTATTCTATTCTATCTTAATTTCAACTCAACCTTGAGAGACAGAATCCAAAGAAATCCAGAAAATCAAAGTGTGCAATTTTTAAAAATTATTCATTTGCATTTTTTGGGATGCATGAAATAAGATTTCTCCAAACAGCAAATAATCAGACTCTCGTGGACCTGGTTGTTTGTATTCAATAATCTCTCCTGTGCTGCACTCATCTGTAATATTTACACTTGTCACCGTAGCAAATACTTTATGCAAGTAATAAATGCTAATGAATAATTAAAAATCCTAAAGTATTATTTCCGTATTTATTCCATATATATATATATATGAATACACTATGAATTAAGACATGATGTATGGAATTACTGTATAAACTTAAACAAAAAGGGTGAAATACCTGAATACATGTGTTATATTTTAGATTCCTCAAAGTAGCCACCCTTTGCTCTGATTACTGTTTTGCATTCTCTTGAGCTTCCATGTGTGTTAATTCATAGTTTTGATGCCTTCAGTAAGAATCTACAATGTCGATAGTCATGAAAAGAAAGGAAACTCATGGAATGAGAAGGTATATATATATATATATATATATAAAATGAAGTTATACATATATGACCAATCATGTAGATTGTTTACTTCGACGTGTAGACAATGTAGATCGACAATGTAGATCCTTGTTTCAGCATGTGACGTATATTCCGACGTCAGCTGGTTGACGATTGCGGAAGCGAGTCTTAGCTTTAGCCTCGTATCTTAGAAACAAAACAGATTAAATGCCTCTGTGCTAAACCTCTACACCGTCGATAGTAAAGATAGACATTGACTAAAGTACTTCTTGGAAGTACCTGCTGTCTCCCTCTGCGACAGAGGAGTGAGGCGAAGCTAACGAGATGGAGGTAAATGATTATTGTCAAGCTGTTAGCTTCAGCTACACTAACTAGTTCTTGAGAAGCATCTTGAAGATAAACAGAAACCACTACTCAGATTTGTTTTAGCCAACACAGTAATTTTGAATAAAAGCTATTATTTTATTTACAACTTTTTTTTGTAAATGAAAAGCCATATTATTACGAGGGTTTGGTGTAAGAGAACGTTAATTTTCGGATTATTCTTGTGCACCTGTAATATTTGTACTTTATTTGCAAATTAAGAACAGTTACGTTATGAATCCGATGGGGATTTGTTTTGTCTAAAAGTGTAATTTTCTTTACTTACCTTTAAAAAAACAAAAGGATCCTGGTGGTACTGCAGCTGAGGCTGGGACTCCATCCCAAGCAGGTGCCCCGAAGTCAAAGGTACGTCACAACTTTCTATGTTCTGTAATTAAATTTATCTGGACCTTTCTTGGGTTTTGAAGAGGCCAAACCTCTCCTTTTAAAGAATCCTTCAGGCTTAACTTTCTAACGGGGACTTTAAGATCTTCAGACTGCTGCAGGAACATGAAGACCTCTGAGCTGCTGAAGTCACATACTGTATGTTCCTGAATGTGCCACGTTTTCTTGATGAACTCTTTCATAGTTACCTTAATGTGAAGATACCTGGTCACATCTAAAGATATGGGGAAATGTGATGACAGAATTAATTTCTTTGGCTGACAGAAGCTTTGAGTAAGATAGTACTGAACCTACCTCACCTGTTGTTGCACACTGCCTGCCAGCTGACTGAAAGAATGGTACTGCACTTTGCCTTTGTTTAAAAGACAGAGAAATGCAGTGGTTTGGAAATATATTAGAATAAGAAAATCATTATATTTGTGTTGAATATTATTAGTCCGTGAATCACCAGTTCTGCTAGATATGATTTCCAGTCCATCCATCCATTTTCTTTACCGCTTAATCCTTAATGGGTCACGGGGGTGCTGGTGCCTATCTCCAGCTGTCAACGGGCGAGAGGCGGGGTACACCCTGGACAGGTCGCCAGTCCATCACAGGGCAGGACAAACAACCATGCACACACTCACACCTAAGGACAATTTGGTGACATCAATTAACCTGACATTCATGTTTTTGGACTGTGGGAGGAAGCCGGAGTAACCGGAGGGATCCCACGCATGCACGGGGAGAACATGCAGAAAGGCCCTGGGCCGGGATATGAAACCACAACCTTCTTGCTGCAAGGCAACAGTGCTAACCACTGCACCACCGTGCAGCCCCTATTTCCAGTATGAATTCTTATTTAGACCTAAAAAAAAGTGAGTTTGAAAAAAATGAATCAGAAGCTACATTTAGAAGCTAATATGTTGGTACATACATTTTTGCATGTTAACAGATGAACATGGGAAATTGCCCCTTTTTGAGATTTTTGTAGTTCTTTTTATAAGGCTTGGAAGTCATGTAATCACTGTACAGCTAAAGGTATAAACAAAATCCAGATCTGATGGCATTCAAGAATGCATTTGAAACTTCCTTTGGACTTTTGTGATGGAAAGCTGCCAGCTGAATGTTTCTCTCAAGCGGCGTTCCAATGTTTCATGTCCAATGTACCATTCGATTGACTCCAGACATAATTAAGGATGTACCAATTCTGGTATCAGGCCGATTCCATTCTAAAGTACTCGTATTGGTTAAAGTTAAAGGGAAAGTTTTTGTGTGTTTTTTTTCAACCTGAACCTTATTTTTTTTTAGCATTTATTATGTTCATTTACTCACTCAGACAACTTTGAAGTCCTTCAGAAGAGGTTTATATCCAGTCGCGATCAGCGTATATCCATATAATGGGAGTTAATCGGGGCAGGAGATTTGCTGCCTTGAATAAGGCATTATCTGCCACAAAACTCGTTTTATTTAATCAATCTTTTGTTATTAATCATTAGCACTACTCCCCTCGGAGTTCAGAACGTCTCAGAAGTGCTTGTTTGTTCTGTTCCGAGGTGATTTATGGATTTATAATCCCAATTTTACTGTTGTACAATTACAATTAGGTCACTGCTGTGCTCCATCTCAGTTGTATCCAAGTTATAGTCTGAGCAGCACTTTCATTCTGTGCTCTGTGGCGGTCGGTTAGACAGAACTTGCTACTGCAGACATCAGCATGCTACTTGTTTGCATGTTTCCAAATTGCACTAACCAAATGACCAATTGGACTAAGTTCAGCTTCCGTTGGCTTCCTTTCTGCAACCCACGCAGACTATAGCTGTAATGGCGACTGGTGCAAAGTCATTGAAACCTACGGTTAGTCTACAGTGGAATCGGTTGGATTAAAAGTCTGTAAAAAACCCTGAATCTTATACCAGAGCAACCCCGAGACGTTCCGAACTCACTGGGGAATATCGCTAACTATTCTACAAAAACATTGGTTAAATGAAGGAGTTTTGGGGCAGATAATGCCTTATTACAGGTGGCAAATCTCCTGCCCTGATTGACTCCCATTATATGGATATACGCTGATCTGGGTGAGTAAATGAAAATAATATTCGCTAAAAATAAGTCCGATATCATGAACATATTACTTGAAATGTGAAAACAATAATTTCACAAAAATCTTTATGTTTTTTACTTGAAATTTTAGTTTTGTCATTTTTATTATTTTAATTTTTATCTAATTCACCTTCATTTTCTGTAACAACCAGAGGAGAAAATGCACACTGTCTTCCAATTCATTGCATTTTTTGTGTTAGAAGTATCAGCATTCATACTCGGTACTGGCAAGTACTCAGATCCAACTATCGTATCGGTTTTTAAAAAGTGTTGTCATTGCGTCCCTAATAATAAGGGCTTTGACTGGACTTACACAGAGTGAAATAAGGAATTTCTTAAATCTTTGTTAACTATTGACTTCACATTTTGTGATGGTGTTCCTGCTTGGACTCTGATGTTTACTGATGTTTCGTTTTGGTATAATTTTTCAATTTGAATCGATTTTTAAAGCAGTAATGGTTACAATGGCATGTCTTGATTAAAATCAATTTTCGACCAATTTTTTGATATACCAAAATGTGTTCTCTGGCTTTAACCCATCTGAAGTTGTGCAAAGACTAAAAAGCACAAGATTGTGGCCAACAGGTTGAGAATCTTTGTTTTAAAGTGTGTTCTTCCCCCTTTTAAATAAGATTTCCTCTCCTTGTTCTTTTCTTCATACTGTGTGCACAGCTGGACACATTGTCCAAAGAAGACCTAATCAAATATGCAAAAAAACAGATAGCCGCCATGCAAAAGATGAAGGGCAAATGTGCAGGTAGATATTAAATTCACGATTGGTGATTCTTTTCTGGTTGTAAAGGGATATCAATTTGTGATATGACTGTATGTGTTTCCCCAGAGTTGGAAAAAGAAGTTGAATCCCTCAAGCAACAATCCAAAAGTACTGACAAAAGTTCCGACGACACCCTGTTAATACAGGTTTGTGTCTGAAGCTGTATCTCCAGACCTGCTGTAAAAGTAAATATGATTACATTTTAGAACTTTATGCCACTTGTTGTTTCAGGAGCTGTCTGAAAGGATGGATGCTTTGCTCCTGGAGAAAGCTGAAACTCAGCAATCTCTTGCACTCTCAAAAAAAGAGCTAGAGAAAACTAAACAGCAAGCCAAGGTAAAATACCACAGAATTTGCATTTCTAGAAGATTTTCTACATTATTTTGTCTGTAATTAAGCCACATTGTCATATGTGTTGTTTAATTTTCTATTTTCAGGAGGATCTTGCAGTGCTGCAGAGTGAGCATGAGCGTGTGATTGAAGACCACCTAAGGAAGATCGAAACTCTAGAGTGCAGCATCGAGGAATCCAGAAACAAACACCTGGAAGAAGTTTCTCATTTCCAGAAATTACTCCAAGAGCGAGAGGAACTTGACAGAGAAAGGGAGAGCGAAAGAGAGAAGGAGCACAAAGCAGAATATGCCAGTGCTGAAAAGAGTGTTCAAGAAGTCAGAGGTTCCTTAGAAGCTCAACTGGAGAGCCTACGAGCTGAAATGAAGGCGATCCAAGACAGGAGGTCTGAGGAGGTTGCTCAGTTGGAGGAGAACTACCAAAGAGAGTTGACAAAGGCCCAGCAGGAGGTGGAAAATCTGAAGGAGGACCTCTCTGAGAAGACTCTCCAACATGTGGAGGAAATGAGAGGTCTGGAGGAGGATTGGGAGGTTGAGAGGGATCGTCTCATGTTGCTCACAGAGGAGCTGACTGAGCAGCTTGCCTTAAAAGGTACAAAAGAGTTGAAGTTTTCTGTGTTTGGTTTAATTTATCTGAGGAGGAATATGCATTTTTACAGTCTAGGAAAAGTTGGTGTAGCACTTGAACTAATCCCCTTTGAGAGTTACATTTCAATGTACTGTAGTAATAAAACAAACAAAAAATTTTTTTTACATTTTAAACGCAGATTTTGATATATTTTAATCACGTGACAGACCAGCACAAGATGCTGGATGATTATGAAATGGAATTTAGACATGATATTCAACATATTTTTACAAATAAATGCCTAAAAACTATATTCTCCCCCTTACTCTGTGATTCTGATATTTGATTCTGCTAACTTTTATACGTCGGATGCCCTTTCTGACACAGCACTCTGCATTTTTCCGAACTTGAGACCAGCTCAAGAAACCACTGACTTGTGATCCTTTATGGTTTTTCTCCCCCTCCTGCTCTGATACCCTTAAATCAAATCGAGTGTAACTAAAACATTTATTTAGCCAATAAAAAAAAGAAGAGTCAATCTTTATTAGATTTAATATCCGCATGAATGCAGCCGTTCTATAAAGGCCTCAGAGGTTTGTTAGAGAAGATTAGTGATGACCAAAAGATAATGAAGACAGCAAACGGACAGGTAAGAAAGTAGTGAAAAAGTGTCAAAAAAGAAATAAAAAATACTATATCACAACTGCAAGCTTACTAAAACATGCCCAACTAAGCGAACAGGCTAGGTAAGAAAAACTTTAATGAAAGAACTAAAGAAAAAAAGAATATAATATTTTTTAAATACATTTTGCACAATAAATGTTTTTTAAATGGCATTCTAAACCTTTTGAAGTTGTTCTGCTGCAATGTGACTGGAAAGTGAAAATGCTCATAACCAGTAATTTTTACATATATAAAGAATTTAAAAAAATATACCGCTATACATATCACTACCGCTTAAGATGCACCGATACTGTACTAGTATTGGGTATCGTGGCCGATACTGCTCTTATATACTGTATCGGTATCAGTTAAGCGATACTTAAAATGTGAAAACTCTGCAATAATTTCACAGAAAATGTTTATTGTTCAGTTGATATTTTAGTTTTGTGGTCGTTTTTTTATTCATTTTTAAAAATCTAATTCACCATAATTTTTTGTAACAATCAGAGAAGAAAATAAAATCTGTCTTCCAGTTCATTGCTTTTTTTGTGTGTGGTAGAAGTATTGGTACTCCGTATCAGCAAGTACTCAAATCCAAGTATCGGTTTGAAAAAAGTGGTGTCGTTGCATCCCTAGTTACCACACATGCTTTAGATTATATCGCAATATAGATTTGAGGCCATATCGCCGAGCCCTAATTTGAAGAGATAATTGGTGAAAAATAGAAGTGGCAGCATCATGCTGTAGGGATTGGACCAATCCTAGCACACTGATCAGGTTTTTACTTGTAAAAAATATAGAAACCCATTCGTCTCTTCTTTTCCCACTTTATAGTTGTGCACAACTTTGTATATAAACCCTGATAAACTAAATCAAAGTTTGTAGCACGAATGCTACTGACGGATTTCTCATTCTAGAGATATTATCTTCTGGATATTATTTTCTGGCTTTTGCAGACAGCTACCTGCAGGATGTTCAAGAGGAAGATGAGGATCCAAGCCGTGCCTCCGGGATCGCCAAAATGCTGGAACTGTCTGGGTGCAAACAGGCGGAACCTAAGGGCGACAGAGAGGCGACCGAGGTCAGCAGGCTGGGAGCTGCGCTGGACGATCTTCAGTCTCAGAACACCATGCTGCGGGACGAGCTAACACTACTCAGCAACGTGAAGGGGGAACTGGAGGCGGAGCTGGAGAGGATCAAAGAGGAGATCCAGGTGGAAAAAGAGGAGCTTGAGTTCAAAATCAATGAGCTGCAGATGAATAAAGACAGCCCTTCCACTGAACCAGTGGTGAAGCTTGGTCCTGAGCAACAACAAATCCAAGCAGAAGTAAAAAGCGAAACTTTCCAACCAATACAATCAACCAATGACCAGACGTCCCCAAATCTGAATGAGGAGCTAAGAACCCAATGTGAAGCTTTAACCAGAGAGCGGGACTCCGCCCTAGCTGAGTGCCAGCACATGAGAGACATACTTCAAAGTGTGGAGACAGAGCTGGGCGAGAAGACCAAAGATTTTGTCCAACAGTACAACGCCATGAAAGAAAAGGGCGCCAACACGGTGCGAGAGCTTCAGGAAAAGATTGAGCAGCTGAGTCAACAGAGAGACGAGCTGCTGATGAGGATGACTGAAATTACAGAGGAGAAAAACACTCTGGTGAAGAACATGCAAGACCAGAAACCTTCCACTTCCACAGAGGAGCAAGCCTCTTTAAAAGAGGCTGTGAAGGAGCTGACGAATCAGAACGAGGAGATCTTCTCCCAGCTGAAGATGAAGGAGAACACGATTCAAGATCTGAGAGAAATGGTCGCCACGCTGTCTGAAGAGCGAAATAAAATACAACACCTGCTGGAGCTCAAGGAAGACGAAGTGCAAAATCTGATCGACGAGAAAACAAAAGCAATCGAGGCGTTGATGCAGGAGAAAGAAAGGGAAACACTTTTACTTAGAGATAACCACAATAAGCAGATAGAGAGCTTGAGAATGCAAACGGACATCGAGGTGAAACATCTGAAGGAGGAAAGGGAAATGATGGAAGAAAGTCTGAAGGAGAAGATGTCGATTCTTGAGGAGACGGTTTCCAGTTTGGAGCTGAGAATCAAAGAACTCTCCACAGAGAGGGATGAGCACCATCAGAAGCAGGAGCAGGCTTTAGCAGAGATTTCCAAGCTTCTGGAAGAAAGACAGCTTCTGACCTCCAAGCTGGCAGACCTGGAGGCTCACATGGAGCAGAAGGAATCTGACAGGCAACAACTAGAGGAAAAGTTGAAGTCACTAACAGAGGAGGCAGAAAAAGCCAGCGCCTCTGTGAGGCTGCTGGAGGAAAATCAGTCTGAAGCATTCATAAAGTCAACTGAGGAGCTTGAAGAACTCCGGACACGCGTTGATGAGCTCGAAAAGGAGAGAAACCTGTTAAAGAGAGGCCTCGAAGAGACCGAAGCCAAGAAGAGAGAGGACGAGATGCAAACAGACTTGCAGGCTCACGCCGCAGACCTGGAGAAGGAGCGAGACATGCTCAGATCAAACCTCGAGGAGGTAGTAAAAGATGTAGAGGGACTGCAGAGGGATCTCCAAGACATGAAGTCGGTTAACGAGATGATTAGCGATGAGAACCAGAAGCTCCAGGCTCAAATCTCCCTGGCTCAAGAAGAGAAGGAGGAGTGGGAAACAAAACTCAGAGAGCAGCTGGCAGAGAAAGACTCTCTAGTGTCAGAGCTGAGGAAGGAAATATCAACTCTTCAGGTGGGTGAAACATTTAATCAGAAAGGATGGAGTTCTCTTGAAAGGAAAGCCATTTTATTGCTACAACAAAACAATTTTCACCCTCTGATATTTTCTCGTTTTTGCTCACAGGAATCAAACGCTCAATCTGCTTCCTCTGAGGAAAATGAAGCGAATGAGACAACCAAGAAAATAGGTGCAGTCATGGATCTCATCCATTTTATTTGGCTGAATGAGGAGTTTTTTTTTTAAAAACACTTTTTCCTGATGTAAGAGATTATTCGATTAAACGCCTTCAGACCTCATGACTTCATCTTTCCTCAGCTCTCCTAGAGGACAAAATAAAAGAGAAGGACGAAAGGATCAACAAAATCAAGGCGGTCGCAGTCAAAGCAAAGAAGGAGCTGGACAACAGCAAGAAGGAGGTAATCTGAGTTCTTTCTTTACATCTACACTGTAAATGTGACATGGGATGGTCATTATTGATCAGCAACATGAATTAGATGTTGTGACATTGTGGAAAACAGAGCGTAGAGTAGCCACAAAAATTGTACTCAAGTAAAAGTACCACCACTTCAATTTTTTTTTACCTAAGTCATTTAAAAAAAATAGTAATCAATTAACTTACTAAAGTCAGAGTTAGAAGGTATTTGGGGGTTTTCAAGTACTGAGTACTTTAGTACGTATTTATAAATTAATCGGTGTACTATAAAATAACAAAATTTAGTAAAAGAAAATTCTTCCAATTTTTTTCTTTTTCAAAATAAAATTCACAAAACCAATCTTAGACGGTTTTTCGGAGGTCTGATAGGGGTGATTCTTATACCTGAGGATGTCTTAAAATGTACACCGTATGCTGAGGGAGTTTTGTCTGAAGATGACAAATGTTTTCCTGAGTCTGAGGATGTCCTTAAATGAACACCGTACTTGAAGTATCAAAGTCAGGTCTTCCTGGGCCAGTTTCTTTCCACCTGCGGCTGCGTTCCAGCACAACTTGCCTAAAGTCCCAGCACAACTGAATTGAATTACTTATTTTTCTCCTGCACTTAAGATTTCTGCTAATGACCTAACTATGTAATGCACAGATGCATCTAAAAGTTTCTTGACAACCATTCTCCAACCCTCAGTGTTGGGATAAAATCACAGGAGGGAGCTAAATCCTAAAGGAATTAGTGACTGTACCTGGTGAGCAACTAGAAAAATCTCACCTGCTAATCAATGTTTCTCCACCAAGTAATAAATCATTTTATTTTTACATGATGGGGTTCCTTTGTAAACCAATTTTGATTGCTATTCTTTTTTTTCCATTAAAATTGTTGAAGTTCTATTTTCTATTGTTACCGACTTAGAAAATTCTTGTAAGTAATCAAAAAAATCAGCGGGTGATGAACATGTCCCCCCCCACTGCATTAAAGCAAGTCTGAATTATAAAGATTGCTCAGGTGTTTGTATGTTAAGCCCATACAAGAACAAACAGAAGAAGGCTGAGGCAAACTTAAAATAAAGTTGACCTTTTGATTTACAGTGCAGATCTTGGACACTATGAAACACGAGGTACAGGATAAAGACAACACAGTAAAGCAGATACAGTATGTTTCCGATTCACAAAGGGTTACTGTTACGAGACTTTGGTTATATGACAATCTCATTTTTCCCACAGTCTCTGCTTTCTCCTTCCTAAGACGTAAAGAAAAAGTCAATGTCCCCATGTAGTGGTAAAAAAAGTGGTAAAAAAAGCTTTTTTAATTCAAGTTAGGCTTTCACCCTCCTAAAAGGCACGCTGAGAGTAAGTTTAAAATAAAAATTACAAATTTGATTCATCATATCCTTTTTTTGCATGCATTCCACAGTTTTCTATAAAACCATAAAAGTGTCAGAGTAGAAGATGCTGGAGCCAGAATTTGGTGATTACCTTTTTCGTTTCTATCCTAAGGATATTCAACCAAATTTGCGCTTCTTTTACTGAGTCCATCAGAGAGTTTTCTGAGATACATGGAGGCAAAAGAATAATCTAAAATTAGCCCAGGATTTTGGAGATTACTTGTTTAACATTATTCCTGAAAGTCTTCAGCTTTGGACCGCAGTCTAAGGAGATCAACCCACGTTCCAAAGAGCAAAAGACTTGTGAACCACTTGGTCTCAAGTTCTGCTTTGGAGTGATTTATAAAATCGGTTCAGATCAAGTATTCGTCATGCGAACGAATGACGTCATGTTTTTTTTCGTCTATTATTACGCCCCTAGGAACTAGTATACTTTGGGCAGCCTGTCCAGGCAGCCCAGAACAGACTGCAAAGGAAAGTCCAGTTAAAGCCAAATCATTCTTTCGGTTACACCAGCACACTAGGGGTCTAATCTGGGCTAACATGGAATCATCCAGAAAGCAAGACAGGACCGTACCCTCCCACTTCCAAGCTTAGTTGGGTTTCTGTCATACATTTGGGAAGGGGGTCAGATAAAAAGTTGGTCGGTTCTATTTGGTTTAGTCTTCCTGTGAAGTCAGACAAGAGTGATATTTTTAATTGATTTGTTTATTACCTCATACTGCGATCATAGTTGAGCATTTTTTCATTGGATAAGTTAAAATTCTATTTTCCCTGAGTCAAATCCTTTTTTTTTTAAAAAAGCTTCTTCGGTATTGACATTTTCAGTAATCATAGACATTTTATTTGATTTCTTTTTATTTCTGAACACCCTCCCCTTTTTTGTCATATAACTACATTTTAACTGAATACAACTCTATTTAATAACTCTCTATATGGCTTAAATGCCCCAAAATAATCAGACAACTCCCTTCTGTAAGTACAGATGGATTAATCATTCAAACATTTTTTTAGTGTTTTAAGAAATAATTGTACATTACTAAAATTGTGATTTATTCCTTCTTGTTTTTAGGTTATAACCCTCAAGGAGGAAGTGGTGTCATTAAAAGCGGAGAGGGAAAAGATAAACGCTTCGATGAAAGATATCATTCATGGAGCTGAAGGATACAAGGTAGGATGCATATCATTTTATTATAATCACAGCTTACATGACTTTATATGAATCTGTACACTTAAGAAATATAACAAAAGATAGGTATAAGTAATAACAGTGCTGTGGAGATTTCTATGCTCAAGAGTCTCTTGAGTTCCTTACATTATCAAGTAGAAAACACCTCAGAGGTTTTGAACAGAAGATTCAGACAGGGTAAAGTCCAGACATAAATCTCTGGCTAGATATGGAAATGTAGATCCACAGACACTCTCCAACTAATTTCACAAAAATATTAGCAAAAATTACAATCTTTAAGAGTTGGTGCTTGTAGAGATATACCCCATAAAATGAAAGGATACTTTGTTTTGGGGAAGTATTGACTCAATTATGCCTGAACACAAATGCACAGCAGACTTCCCAATGCAAAACACATTGAACCATTAAAAGGTCAAAATCCTGAATTGAGGCCGACTGATATGGGTTTTATTTATATATATATATATATACTTTTTAGCAGCAGATTGATTGTGAAAGACAATCAAACACTCACTCTAAACGATAACCTGAGTGTAAAACGGTTTCAGAACAATAGAAAATAAAAAAGATTCAAGTTTCAAGGTAGAATCTTGACTTCAAGTATCAAAGAAAAATCACCTCAACCTAAAGCACACTACTACATGGTAGTAAATAATGAAATCTTAATTAAACACCAAACTTAAGAGTGAAGTATAAGTGGGCTGACTCCCAGTGGTTCTGAGTGTGTGGGGGTTCTTCCTTCCTAGAATATATCGACCCGATATATCAGTCGGGCAATACATCGGTCGGCCTCTGATACGGAATATGTGAATACTTTCACAGTTTTCTATAAAACCATGAAAGTTCTTTTTTTTTTTTTTTTTTTTTTACGTGTCTTAACGACCATCCGATATTTACAGTGAGGCTTTTTATATCTTTCATCATTGGGTGATTTTTTTTTTTTTTAATAAAAGGTAAAAAAAAAGCTTTTTTAATTCAAGTTAGGCTTTCACCCTCCTAAAAGGCACGCTGAGAGTAAGTTTAAAATAAAAATTACAAATTTGATTCATCATATCCTTTTTTTGCATGCATTCCTAACACAGTCTGTAGCTTATTACTCCCAGTGGTCTCCATAAACGCCCTCCAGCCTGCAGCTGTAGTGTCTCTATTAAAGAGGGGAAGCACTCTGTTGTGTCTAATGAGAGTTTTGTCCCATAGCCAAATGTAATAGCGGATGATATGTGTGATGCATGGTGTTTGCCTTCGCCGAGTTGTTCAACCGACCTCCGGTAATGAATATTGAAGATGTGTGCGTGTTTTAGAACCTGCAGATAGATTACGACAGGCAAACAGAGGAACTGGATAAGGAGAGGGAGAAGGTGGAGGTGGCGGAGAGACAGATTGCTGAGCTGACCAAGCGACTCAGCAGTGCTGTCACACAGGTAACTGGCATACACACTCAATCACACACACACACACATGCATACACAGCAAGCAGAATGTTTTCAGCCTCCCGTAAATCTTAGCTGTGAGACTTTGTCCAGCTATACTTGTAGCATTACTCAGTTTCCAGGAGATTTACAGAGTCATTTTAACCAGCTACACCTTTCCCAGATATATCTGGCGGCCCAGCGCCCACAAATAGACCATCAGATGAGACTGGGTGAGAAGGGGAGAAATTGTTTTTGTGTATATATAACTCCTTCGTCCTCCCCCAATCTCATAACTGTCTCTTTCCAAAGAGAGAACAGGCAGGTAAATGGAGCGAGGTATAGCTTCCATCTGTGGTTTTCTGGTGCGTCACCGTTTTGTAAGACTCTGTTTATTCTCATATGAGCTCAAGGTTCTCTGCGGGATCACAGGTGCCGAAGCTGGTTAGGGATCTCTGCGTACATCCCAACGTCTCTGTTTACCCATCATTGATTCAGCGTTTGGCTGACAGCTGCCTGGAGACGTCCGCAGCCGCTGCTTGTTGAGTATTCTGTCTGTAGAAACCCCACAGAGACCGCTCATGTCAGTTTCGCGTGGGTGATTTTTCAGAGAGTGTGTTTGAGCACGTTTGGTGCATTTGACTGTGCTCATTTTAGCACAGAAAAACCTCTGCACTAAAAGAAGTTGAACTCCTCTTGTTTTCTTTTTAAGAGGAAAGTCTGTTCAGGTCATATAAAAAATAATATTTTTTTTTAAATCCCCATCATTTTCTGTTGAAAATTGCTAAAATATCCTCAAGGATAGAAAACCAAAACTGACTCACTGTTCACATTTTAAACCTACATGGTGCCTTTCTTTTTCATGCTTATCCATATCTGGCAATATTGCAAATATTTAACCCAATTTAACTGTATTACTCATCTAATTGTGTGCATTATATAAATCTAACCTTCTAAAAAAAAAAAAAAAACTATTAACCTTTTTTGATTGTGGTATTTGGTAAAAAAACGACCCTAACAAGTACGAAGACATGCAACACTATTATCCGTTGCTGTAAGGCCTTTCCGATCGGCACGGAAGGAGAAGAGCCCCATTTTCTAACGATCTGTTGAACGCAACAGAGAGCGCATACCTGTGTCAGCCCAACATCAGCCAAAGATCATTTCACCACAACAGTGCTCTATAGTCAATTTAATTACTGGTCAATGAAGCTTTTGAGCACTAGATGCTTTATATTTCTAGGTATGTTTTTCTAATATGGTCTTTTGAGGATTTTAAAACGCCAGGTGTACAGAATAACAGAACAGACCGCAGTGTTTGTTTGCACGTTTTTAGAGTATTCTATAAGCTGCACTTCTAGTACAAAGCTTTCAAGTTCAATCAAAACTCTCCCTCTGTTGGCCATTGCTCCATGAGAGGGAAATACGATTACAAGCTGTCTTCAACCAGCGATGTCATAGTAATGGTAGGCAGACCCGCCAGGAAATGTCTACACCCCCACTGTCATGCATGGTCAATTGCTTTGCAATTTGCAGTTTATGTGTGTATGTTGCTGCAAACATGCTGATGGAGAAATATGGACTCGGTTATATTAATCAATCTGTTATCTGTCCATCTTTCATCCATCCATTTCTCTCTTTTTCATCCATCTACCCACCAGTCGCTGTCTGTCCTTCCAGCTGTCTTCCATTTGTCTATTTGTCTATCATTGTTCTGTCTATCCACCCCTTTGAAGTTTGGTTTTATTGCAGGTTCAGTATTAAGTATTGCCAATAATTTGATACAAAACATTGATATATCTATAGTTTAAACCAAGTCTAAGTAAGTAATTAAAATGTATTTATATAGCGCCTTTCACAGAGCGGGCCACCATAGTGCTGCACATCAAAAGCAGAAACATGAGCAAGGGTCAAGTTTAAAAGCATACAGTATACATTTAAAAAATAAAAATTAAATACAACATGGCTCCAAAAGGTCTGCGTTTTATGTTCTGTCCATTTTATATTCGCCAATAAGTTTATGTTATGTCAGGGAATGTACAAAATCCCTCGAAGTGCAAAAGAATAATGTTTGTGGCGATCCAAGGTAGTGTAGACCCTCCCGCAACCTACTGACTTCTCACGGGGCCGCACAGGTAATAAAGTAACGCTACCGGAAAGAAGCACCTCTGTTTTATTTTGAAAATTTCCGGATGCCGAGCCGCCTGATTTCCTGTCTTCCCCTATCCAAAATGTCGAAATTTACTCGTTTCACAGGCGTGGCGCGTAGAAAATAGGACTGTCGCGTATATTTAGAAAAGTGCTGCGACATGACGCTCCTGTGACGGGGCAAACTCGTGCTGCTTTCGCCTCCGGTGGAAAGGATTATATTGATTACAGCGCTGGCTAACAGCCGCGTATGACGTGCTGCTGCTGTAACATGCTGCTGACGCGTCCGGTGGAAAGGAGCGGTACGATGTAAGATTAATAATCTTTCTGCAGAAGGAGGCGCTGACCAGTGAGAAGGAGGATCTCCTGGCTGGTTTGGAAACTATGAGGGGCACAGTGAAGCAGCTGGAGGCCAAGATCCAGGAGCTGCAGAAACAGCTAGCAATCCTGGACAGAGACCTACTGGCTGAGAGAGCCATGAAAGAACAAAAGCTTAAGGTAACATTCAAAGTGATGGAAGTTGAATTTTATTTATCTACTAAAACTTTAGGTTTGAGATTTGGCTCCAATTTGACCAGAAAAGCTTCTTTCACACTTGATAAAACACTTTGGTACCGTTGGAAATATCTGCAAATTGATCTTAAAGGTCAATTATTTCCTGTCATTCAATATAATAGGATGGTGTTTGTGGTTTACAGACATGCTGAAAGTGTTTGCTTGTCCCTCCAGGACCTTTCTTCTGCCACGAAGGAAGTGGAGGAGCTGACAGCGCAGCTCCAAAAGCAACAGCAGCAGTCCCAGCATACCGCCCAGGAGCTGGAACAGCTACGCAAGGTACGCAAACACACGAGTGTTACTCAGACTCAGAGTGTCTCTTAGGGCGAGCTCGAGCGACTGAGCTGGTGATGGCCAGCCTAAAGCTACAGTGGCACCTCACAGAAAAAGGGATAAGCTTTAGCCTGCAGCGGAAAGGAGCTGATGTTACTTTTCCATTAGTGGAGACCTACATAGTATAGCAGTATACATGAAAGCTGCCTGGAGGTCTGACTTTGTCTTTTCTCCACTTTAATTCATCCAAAGAAACAGAATTTTTCATGGTGATACTTTTTGATAGACAAAGGGGTGTTGTGTGCTATTTATTTTTGTGGTTAAGAGCAAAGAATTTTATTTTCTCCTTAAAATGTCAAAATATATTAAGAATTAGTTATTTGTTAATATTTTATCTTTGCATGTTAGTCTACTTGCTGAACATTAAATTTTTTTAAAAGATAGAATATTTGTTTTAGTGATGCACCAATAAGTCGACTAATTTTCCTTTGACTATTGTTTTTTTCTCTTCATTAAGTCAATAAAAATTTAAAAACTTTCACATTTGTCTGTAAAAAAAACAAAAAAAAACAGGAAAAACTAAAATAAAGGTAATGGACTTCAGCAACATTCAGAATAAGATTCTTACAGTCTGATACACTTTGAGGGGGATTCCATCCCTAAATGAAAATTAGTCTGTTGCCAAGTTCCCCAGAGTTAGAGAATTGAGAAAAAAGTATTTATCCAGTCCAGTGATTCCACTGATCTGGCAGCAGTCTCTTTAGCTTAAGCCTAGTTTTTACTTCTCCGTCTACGTTGAAACAGACACAACAGCATTATCTGCCAACGGAAAGGCTCTCTTTCACTCACGAAATGAGCTCAATTTTCTAAATATCCGTCAACAGAAAGTATATGCTTTTGATTGTTCAGCCGGAGATCATTCCACCAGAACTATGTTCAATAGTCGATGTAATCAGTAGTCAATGCAGTGTTTGGGCACTAGATATTTTATATTGCAAGACTAGTTTATCTAATATGGTCTTTTGGCGATTTTGAGCACAGGGAGATGTTGAGAATAAAGAAATGGACTGCTGTATTTTGTTTCCGTGCATTTTTATTGTATTAAATGAGCCGCACTTCAAGTAAAATGCTTTCCAGTTCAAACAAAAGGTACTTTCTGTCGTCCATTGCTCTTTGAGGGGGAAATGTGTTCACAGGCTGAAGAAAAAAACAGAAACTACGCTGCAATGGCAGGCAGAAGCCGCCATGAAAAGTTAGCACCCCCTGCTGTCCTGGTCGAGAATTGCTTTGCAACACAGAAAAATCATTTCAGAGCGGAGAGAAAGCCACGGAGAACCACAAACGAAACGTTTCAGTCAATACTTCTGGGTCTTTAGGGTTTTTTCTTAGGTCAGGTCCTAAAGTTTTATAAAAGTCTGTAATAGACTCCTAATTTCTCCTCATAAACAGAGATAGCTAACACCCACCTCTTGTCTACCCCATATAACCAGACAATATCCCCAGAATAAGATGAACTGGAGCTACCTGCTAACGTATTGTTGCATTTCCGAAATTTTCTGTAACATGCCTACTTGGAAAGAAAAATAAGGGTCTAACAGTTTTTGTCTTTGTTCTATGAACGTTAAGATGAAAAAGTCAATTACCACTTAAATGTGTTCAAGGTGTATATTTGTCAAAAACCTCAATATTAACCATGTTTATTTGTATTTGAGAGAAGTTTTCCAGGTAAGAGAAAAGTGTCAGCTCTTGTCACAGTCATGATGTAGTGCGTTGACTCTGCCACTAGGGGGCGCAGCAGAGCTCCCTGCTGGACATGGAGATGGCCGACTACGAACGTCTGGTGAAAGATCTCAATGGAAAACTAACAGAGAAAGAGGAGCGTGGGGAGGAGTTGAAAGCCCAGATTAACACACTCACCCAGACGCAGGAGACCCACAAGCAGGAAATTGGTACGAATCGCATTTTTTATTTTTGATTCTTAAGTAATGAAAGTGCTTTTTCTTTTGTCTGGTCAGATTTTATTTACAAAAAGAGAAAGTGACACATTCCTCCTGCTGCTTAACAGACTTTATCAACTTATGACACAATGTGTCCAGTTTAGGTCATGACATTAATGACAGTGGCAAACAAAATGTGTATTATCTATATCACTCTTTGTATAATGAATCTGCCTGAGTTTCACGTTTTTAATTGGATTTCCAATGTTAATCAACTTTTTGATGATGTCATTTTTTTAGGATGCGCCTGTGTATTTAATGTAAGGTTCAGAGGCACAGAATTCAGTCCTGATATTTAGATGTATAATTTTTACATAAAGCTGTTGGATATTTAGATTAGAAATATCACTTTATATATTATAACATGTTTTCTGTTTTGGATAACGTGTGTCTCCAGAGGCTTTGAAGTCTCAGCTGGACCAGGAGGAGGAGAAAACCATGAAGATAAAACAGCTGCTAATGAAAACCAAGAAAGATTTGGCAGACGCCAAGAAGCAGGTCTGTGTGCGTTTCAGCTAGAGGGTCCCTCAAGATTTCCTGTTACTGTGCAACATTGATGTCTGATGAATGTAAACGGTGCGATGCAGCCATGTGTAAACATGACTAGAGAAGGCCTTGGAGGATATTGAGGAGAGTTACTAATATGTTATCTGGGTGTGTTCATGCATGCAGGAAAGCTCCCTCATGATGCAGCAGGCGTCTCTGAAAGGAGAGCTGGAAGCTAACCAGCAGCAGCTTGAAAGCTCAAAGGTAGCATTGATTGAAATATAAAATGCAAATTGAAATTTGGGTCAAACTCTTGCTGGATACTGAAACATTTGTGTTTTTGAGCTCAGATTGAGATGTGTGATATGACAGCCGAGCGCCACCGCCTACAGGAGCAGCTGAGGTCTGCTTTGGAGCAGCAACAGAGAACCAGCAGCTCCCTGCAGCAGCGCATCCACAGTCTGCAGCAGGACAGAGATGCTGCGAAGGTGCACATGTTGAATATTCTCACTTCTAGCTTTGTTTTAAGGTTTAATTCTAAGTGAAAAAGATGAATACAATGGAGCAGAATGGTATAGAAGAACAGAATAATCCTTTTTTAATAATTTTACCACGTTTGAATACACTGCCTCTGTTTTTAGCACTCCTCAGATTTTATGTGTCACAGTTTATAGGCCTCCGAAAAGGAATGCACTTTTTATTCCAGAATTTTCAGAGTTTTTATCAATT
>JAPXFQ010001717.1:0-81329 GCA_028564705.1 Apricaphanius iberus | reverse complement strand
TTTTGATGTTTTTATGTGGGCCTTTTGATTCTGCTGCATTTTAACAAGAGGCTGTGACTTTGTGCACCTCAGTGTTCATCTTTGGATGACACATTTTTCCTATTTTTTCTTTCTTGGCGGCTGCACATTCTCTCATCACGCGGCGATGTTGCACTCTGATGGTTTGACCCCAAGAAACCAAAAGTCGTCACAGGACACGCAAAAACTTCTCTAAAATCACAGTTTGGTTCATTTTGACCCGAATGAGTTTTCTCTGCAGTGCTGTCGTTACTGTGGTTTCGGAAGGCTCGTTAATAAAAAAACTATGTGCAGACTTTCATTCCTCGTAGGTAATATTGGTAATCGGTCAGAAAAGCAGAGAGTATGTCTAATTCTAGGGTTTTAGCGATTAGGAAAAAGGAATTCTCGACGTCAAAAAGTTCTGAAATTACCTAAATCCAACCTTAAGTGTAGAAAAATACAAAGGATTCAACAATGAGTTTGCGCAAGGTCATTTCTTATTGGCTCTAGAACTCATTCTAGAGCCAATGGGAGGCCGTCTGACTCAAACCGGGACATCATCAGAACAAGGCCCAGTCAAAGTTAGGTAAAGGTCAAAGGTATGAAACTAAAATGTTGTCTTTTTCTACCACCTGTGCTGAAGTTTGAAGGTAAACTTCCAGGAGATTAAGTGTTAAACATCCAGGGAAAAACCCTGATAATAGAAGGGAAGAGGGACGGAGCAGAACAACTTCAAAAATCACTAAAGATGTTTCTCCACTAAGTCCATCATGAAGGTTGGCTGACGTTTGCTCCTTTAAATGAGAGCGGAAAGACTAAAACAGAGCTGTTAGAAAGGAAAAGGTTCTGCTGGATCTCTGGTACGTCACTTTAATGATGGCTAGGCTTCTCATGGTGGTTGTCCACCAAGATAACGCCTCATGTGTTCAACAAAACGTCTTTTTAGAAAAGCAATTTGTGACCAGCCCAGTCATTCTCCTGATCTGGTTAAATTTAGCTTAGCATAAACAATGGTAGTGATTGGTAACAGCTAGCATTTCATGTGCACAAGTGACGAAAGTTACTCAAAAATTATCCTAATTATTTAGGGTAATTAGCGGCACATGTGGATCCAACCAGAGCTGGATGGAACGGTCTAAAGTCTAGATTAACAGAGAACAGACGGGGAGTCGCACAAACCCTCCAATCTACAGAAACCACCAGGAAGAACTTTTGGTTCAGTTAGTTTCTCCAAAACTCTTTGCGTCGGTGGAGTGTCGAAGCTTGCTAAAACCAAACGGATTGGGGTCATCGCCCACCTGACTTGACGCTGCAGTGGATGTGGGCTCTGGACTCGTAGTGGACCCAGTCGAAGCCGGCCTCCACCGCCAGCCGCGCCAGCATGGCGTACTTCTCCCTGTCCCGGTCCGAGGTGGTGATGTCCACCGCCCGGCCCTCGTAGTGCAGCGAGTTGGTGGAGTGGTGGCCGTCCTCGTCCCAGCCCTCGGTGACCCGCAGCCGGACCCCGGGCCAGTGGTTCATCACGGAGATGGCCAGGGAGTTGAGCTTGTCCTTGCAGCGCTGCAGAACGGAAGGCAGGAAAGGTGTAGGTGAGGCAGACGGTACGGCTAACCAAAGGGATTCAACGTTTCTAGGGTTTCTGGGACTCTAGGGTGATAAATAAGGTTTCAACCCTTTATCTCTTTAAATATCCGCAGCCAATAAAAATGAACGTTACTACATTTATACTGCAGTTGCTGTCTGTAATATACAATCATTTTTATTGGCCTGAAGTATCGGAGATGAGAGGAGCCAAGCTTAAAAAAACTGTGCTTCCGAAACATTGAAGGTGAGAACCCTGACGTGTTAATTTTGTCATTGTTATTATAAGGATATTGCACCTAAATAAATGTGAATATAACAAAAAACATGAAGGAAATGTATGTTTCCTGTTAGGTTTAGCTTAATATCAAAAGGATTAGACGGTATGATTTGTCAAGGAAAACGAATTTTAGCTAATGTTGTGTATTTTAGACAAATTGGGACATTTTCTGTTAAAATGGGACTTTTGTCTGACGTTTAGGTGTATTATTTTAAGCCACAAGGATCAACAGATGAATGGATTCGTTGTTGGATGCGAGGCATGGCTTCATGAGGGCTGTGGGGAAGATGCAGGATTTGTGTGTAGAGAGTGAGTAGCCCCACATGTTATGTATTCAGATAAATAATTATTTACATGTATGTTGTTCTTTCTGATTGATACAATCTTATTAAATTCAACTCGTAGGCCTAGTTATACTTTATAATCGTTTCCCAGTTTCAGGTGGTCACGTTACTGTGCTGAGGGTGTTTGAAAGAAAAAATGTTTCTTTAATTGATAACTGACTTCATTAACTTAATAAATGATGATTGATAAATGACCTTATGAACTAATAAATTGCCTTGTTGTTGCCAATTCAAACCATAACAACCGTCCCATTTTACCTGAACCTCTACCCACTTGTAGCCTTTTAAAAGTTAAAATAGTGTAAACTATTGTTATTGCCGATATATTTTCTGCACAAAAAAAGTTACCAAGACTCATATTGAGCTATACTGTTCATTAATTTCGCCAGTTTTAGCATTTTAAATGGTTTACTTGCGATCAACCAAACGGTGTCCCAGTTAACCGGATGTCATCCTAGACCAGATGTTTTTTTATGTTGAGACGCTTTGGGGATCGTAGATATTTATTGCCCTGTTCTCATGGGTGGATCTGAGGTATTTTGTGGTGACCACCAGGGTCGCCTCAGTAGACTGTCCAGCGTCTGTTTCACTTAACAGCGTAAATTCCTGGTGCAAATACTTGTCTCAAATGAACTCAGTTCCTGCTATTAGTGTTGATGGACAATACCTCATTTAGTTCTGGAGACGACAGAATCTCGCTTGGGACACTCTGGGTCCAATTTGGGCTTTTTGGGGATGTTATTCTGTTGGCGTCTTCAACAAATGACCATCCCCCTATTCTGGAGCCGATTACGGCTAATAGGTGGGATGAGCGTTAGTACCACCCAATCCAAGGTTTTAGTTCTGTTATTTTTGGTTCTGTTTTAGTTTGTGTCTTGCCTGACACTCAGAACCCAACAGATTTGCTTTCAAAAACGGAGCATTACGGCTTTATCTACGATACTCTACTTAATGTGTGTGTGTGTGTGTAAGAAATCTTTATTGAATTTAGCTGTGTGCTTTTTGTTTTTCCAGATTGAATGGACAAAGAGATGGAAAATAAGAGGAGGAAAGGATGAAGAAAGGTAGGACAAAAAGTTTAGAGGGAAAAGTTGAACAGAAAATATGAGAGAGGAAGGGGAATAAAGAAAATACTAGAAACCATCCTGGTCTGCTTCTACACCTGCAGGACAGCAGTGACAGGGGATAAAAAAAGAAAATAAACTAGACGCACAATACTACCCGAAAGCCATACAACTACAACCAAAAATGGATAAACACAGTTTATGCTTCTGTCTACGTCGAAACGGTTGAAGCAGGCAATTATCCATTGACACATGGCCTCTCCATCACCTACGCAATGACGGACGGAGTAGAGCCCAATTTTCTTACAGTTTTCGTCAACGGAGAGTTACTTTCAGTCGTCCATTGCTCCTTGAGGAGGGAATGTGTTCACAAGTTAAAGAAAATAAACTCTGGTTAACCAGAAACGACCAGGCAATGTTGGGGAGACCCACCATGAAAAGTTTGCACCCCCTGCTGTCCTGGTGGGGAATTTCTTTGCGACGCTGGAAAACCAACGGAGAACTACAGCCGAGAAACGTCTGCGTCTGGGAGCCAACTTACTGACAGAAGTATAAACGACGCTCTAGGCAAACCACCACCACGGCGTACGCATTAGAGGGTGACAATTTCTCGGGATTCCCACGGGTCACGAGATTCCTGCAGAATTCCCGCGGGACGGGAGTCAATTTCACTGTT
Organism: Apricaphanius iberus; assembly: GCA_028564705.1. Classification (NCBI taxonomy): domain Eukaryota; kingdom Metazoa; phylum Chordata; class Actinopteri; order Cyprinodontiformes; family Aphaniidae; genus Apricaphanius; species Apricaphanius iberus. Next base: position 77,384 of record JAPXFQ010001717.1, on the reverse strand, counting down.
GGTAACGTGATCGGGACGGGACAGGAAATAATCCACGGGATCGGACGGGAGACCGGAAATTATATATATATAATTTTTTACATTTATCTTGTCAGATATCAGGGAATTAGCTTTAAAAAATTACACTGCGATGCGGTGCCAATGTGTGTGGTTATTAACTCCGCTGCAAAATGCAATTCCATCTAGTACACGGCAGCAAATAAACTGAAACTGCTACGTTGTTGCTACACCACATGGATAAACTGGTAAGAATATGATATCCGACTGAAAATGCGTGTATCTCAATAGTTTGGTAGTCAGACGAATCGAGTCCATTCATGACGCGGTAAGGTGCCCAAACAACAAGAATGCAGGATATGGTTAAAGATGGCGGATAAAGCTAAATAGATGATCTTTGATACTGTGCTAGGCTATGGTTTAAAGGGGGGCGGGGGAGCGAGCGCCATAGGAGCTAAATTACTAATCTACGGGATTCGGGACGGGACGGGAGTCTTTCTCTCTGGATTTTTTCAGGACAAGATTTTTTGAGGAGGGGGCTGTCACGTGATCGGGACGTGTCGGGAGTATTTTTGGGGGATCGGGACGGGAGCGACAATTGATTCCCGTGTCACCCTCTAGTACGCACCATGGAGGGGCACCTAAACATACCAGCAATGCGTCCTCTCTGGGGCCTCCACCGTCGTCAGTGCAACCACCAACCAAACCGCCACGATCAGAACACTGATTTAAAAAAAAAAAACACTCCTACGCTGCTCACACAAGAACGGCTCCAAATCTCCGATACCCTCCCAACCCAACCCCGTAATCAACATGGCAATCCCCACGGACACAGGCCCACAACCATACGGATACCACCAACCTCCTCCTGCTTTGTTGGAGTTTCACCTTCATTAGGAGGACTTTGGCCTGGTTGGAAAGTTCCTGTATGATGCTTTAATATAACGGTAACGTCAGGAATGCAGGTTAAACTTCTATGCAGATGACAGTCTGCTTCTGAGCCATGAAGGTCAAGTTTTTTGTTACACATACCCAACATTGTTCTTCTAATACCCCTTATACATAATTCAATAAATACATCTAATGGTATGAATAAATGTAATGGAATGACTTCTTCCTTTAAACGTATCAAACCCTCATAGTTAGAGCTTTTTTAGGTCCTTTTCTCTTCTTCTGTCGCCCAACTTGAGAACCATTCAGGAAAACACGGAGCTTTACAAAGACCCATTCAACCTGCAATGACTTCCCGCTACCCCCACCCTCACTGGTGGCTCCAGCCTTCCCACAATGCACCCCTGCTGTCCCAGGTCAGCATGGTGTTTACTCTGTGTGGTGAGGCGAGTGGGGGGACTGTTGAGGATGGATGGGGGGTGTAAGGGGGGGGGTGGTCAGGAGGTTCTGAGCATCCCTCCAAACCTTCAGGCTGGACAGGGTGAGCAAACAGGAGGTCAGACGCTCTGTTGAGGAACTCATTGAACTAGTTCCTCCTTTAGCGCATTCAGCATAGTCTGCAGATTACGTTCAATCTTCACAATTTTAGTCGAGTTAGGTCAAGAAAACCCGGAATTCATGAAGTCCTCCCAGCTGCCTGAACTTCAATCGACTGAAATCAACCAATAATCAGAAGACTCCTCGAGCATGGATCGATTTTTATAAATTCAAGGGAACATCTGCACGTAATCGGTGAATGTACAATGCGAACCCAAAAGTGACCGCTTTCATCTCCATCCGGCGCTGATAATACCGTCTGATTTATCTACAGACTGTAGGACAATTTGCTAACTGCCCCATAAGCACTATTACTCCTAATATACACATCGATACCATTTGGTGCCACTTAAAAGTATCTCTGCTCCTTGGAAATGAACCATGGGTGCTCAAGTAGCTGGCAGAGCCTCCTACTTCAAACTTACCTTTCTTGGCAGCTCAGAGCACTAAAAGCTGTGGATTCACCACATATAATACCTGCTATTAAAGCATACCAAGGTGTTAAATCGTCTTCTAAGAAGGGTTTACCAACAACCTGTAAACTTCTTTGCAGAAGACACACTGCTCCACGTTTTAACCTCTAAAATGCTTGTGTCCTGTTGATTTCTGCCGATTTTTTGTTTTCAACTTATAGTTTCTAGTTAGGCTTTCACACCACTGACTGCTTTAAATCTCCTCTAGATTCCCCCAGATCTGTACAGGAATATATACCGTTATAGATGGTGGGTTTAACGGGAGCAAGGAACCCAGATCTCCCATAATGCATTGGGCCTGCAGGTAAACATTCTTGTTTAATTAAGCTTGTTGCATGTCGTCATAAAAACACCAAAAGTCCCCGATTTAATTTCCTGTTCTGGATATCCAGAATTTTAATTTTTGGCAGGATCCGGATAAATCTTTGATATCTTATAGAAAGTGTTGGGAAGTTATCCTGTATTTTATTTTTTTGTAACCAGACCCCCTGGTTATTTATTGTGGCGCTACACGCCGCATGCTAACAGCCTTATCTCCCAATGTTAAAGAATCGTTTACAACAATCCTGGATCCAGACGGTGATTCGGATCACTCAAAAATTTGAATCACTTGTTCCTGGTGTCGGTGCAGACATTTCCTGAAAATTTCATTCGGATCCACGAATAACTTTTTGAGTAATTTTGAAGGAAAAGACACAAAATCCTGGCGAAAACGGCCTCTTTGGCAGGCGTATTAAAACAGTTTTAAATAAAACGAGATGCCTACTTTAAAGATGACATTTATCAGATATTTTATGCAAAACTGATTAAATAATGAGACATTTAGGAGATCTGGTACTTAAGTCATCAATTTCTTGAAGGATATAAACAGATTTTCAGTTAATTTTCTTGGACTTCAGTCTTCTGTTGGCAACAAATGTTTCTAAAATGTCGTTTTGGAGCTGCAGTCTTATTACCTTTAAAACGTTTTGACTCTTACAGGAATGGAGCATTTCAGATCTATCTTGACTGTCTCATTAATCACGCTTCTAAACGGCCGAATCTTGTAGCTTTGGCGCATTTCTGATCATAAACCCCTGAATATGAGTTGTTGAGTGTGAATAAATGCGGTTTGCTCCCAGTGAAAGCGCCCCTCAGTGAATGGACCTGCAGACTGGGATCAAACCCTATAAATGTCTTTTTCCATGCCGCCTGGGATAAGAATAGCGCTGGGGCTCGGTGGCCACAGATGCCTTTTCACGGAGTTCAGTGTGGATTTTCTGCGGTCAGCGCAACGAGCTGGGCTTCATAAATCAGACGATACACGTTGTTGGTTTTCCTTTCAAGGTATGCTCGGAGCGACGGGGGTTTCTGTCGCGGCACTAAACCGCTGGCTGCACAAACACAGAGCGCCGGCTGACAACGTGCGCCTGTGCGCACCTTTGCGCTGCAAAAAGAGTCCAACTGAGCGCCGTTTGCGCTTAATTATCCGTAATATCAATAAAAATAGACATAAATTAAGAATAAAATATTTAACATTTTAAGAATGTTTTCATGGAAATAATCTGCAATATGACGAAGGGTAATATCTGTAAAATAAACGTTTTTATTTGCTTCCCATTTCGTTTTCATTGCGCTTTATGAATAGAACAAAAAAGGACCAATTAAACATGATAAATGCCACTTTTTACAGTGTGGCTTCCCCCTGAACAGGCGCGTCTGTGTGCAGCACAGGAGCGCCCAGGAAAAGCGGATAAAAACTCAAGTATGGTGGAAGAGCTTTAAAAAAAATCCGCATAATTAAGGCTTCAAGACAAGCAAAGAGGGTCATTTTCACACATGAGCGCTGCGAAAACAACCCGAAAGTCCCAGGGAATAGTAAAAGGGAGGCTGTCTCCTGCGGTTTGGAGCCCAGAAAATGCGCTCAGCTTATTATCAACACAAAACTCTTTTTTTTTCAGTTTTATTGCTGTTTAAATACGTTTCAATTGTAATATTGGGAGATTTAAGAGGACAATTCTTAGTAGATAACGCAGATAAATCACGGAGGATTATTTTTTGCGTCTTTTTTCTGCAGTGCGCGCTCCTGTTTGACAGCTCCAAACGGGAGCGAGCCTCCCTTCCCCACGTGGGTTTGTGGACATTCACGCAGCCGCTCGGAGGAAGGCCGCGGTCACACAAAGCAGATATAAATACTCTATTCCAGGGGAAATTGGGAGCCCAATAAATTCCGCGCGGGGCCACATCAATGCAGACGTCATAAAAACGGACTGTTAACTGTGGCAGAGCCGCGGGGGCCAGAAGCGGTAAACACGGGGACACGCGTGACCCGGGCTCCAACCAAACACCACGTTCGGCTGTTTTTCCACCAAAAGAAGCTGCTGAAACAGAGGGCAGAGTGTTTTAATTAGCAGCGACCATTTTTAGAAGGGGTTGCCCTCTTTTTTTACGCAGGAGCGGAGCTGCCTGGACTCGGACTGACTGCGCTGTGTCAACAAGCCGCAGAAGGAGCGGCGCAGACAGACAGGCTGCTTTTGTTAGACCCGAAGGTTATTCACGCATTAAAACCGTCCCTGTGTGTTAAAGCCTTAAAGGGACACGCTGGTGGAGATGATGGGGGTTACCTGCGTCATCAGGCGGTCTGCACCTGTGTTCTCCTCATCCTTGAAGATGATGTCTGGGTTGTAGTTGGGGATGAGCTCCTTGAAGCGCTCAGAGTTCCGGGTGATCTTCCCCTCGAACTTCCCGCTGGCCCCCAGCGTCTGCTCGGCCACGTTGGGGCTGAACTGCTTCAGGATGAGCGGCACCAGCTTCCGAGGGGCCCGCCTCCGGCCGTGGCCCTTCCCCGGCCCGCAGCCGTCGCTGAGTGGCGACAGGAGGAAGGCGCAGCCGGCCAGGCACGTCACCAGCATGGGGAGCTGCATCCCCTTCTCCCCCCCCCCCTCCCCGAAGATGCGTGAAAGTGTCCACCTCGGTGGTATTAAAGTGGAGGAGCGGGACTCATCGCAGGGTCCCCGCCGGTAACCATCCTTCCGCGCGTAAAAGTGCCCAAAGCGTCGCTGGAGAGGAGCTGCCACGGTGCGCGGAGGCAGGCGCGCATAAATAGGTGAGGGGAGTTTATTTTGGCAGGCAGGTTCAAAGCTTGACCCCCCCCACCTCCCTCCTCTGTGTCCGAGCTGTGAGACAGACGCTGCGTGGGCCGGACGGCAGGATGTCCCGCAGCGGTTTGTTGCGTCTCGGTGCGCCGCTGTGGCGCAGCGCTGCTCGCAGCTGAGTGGGAATGGAGGAGACTCCGCTGCAGGACAGATGAGGAGGACCGCGCCCTGCTGGACCTGCCCTCTGCCGGCTCCTCTCCTCCCACCCGGATGGTTCTCTCTGTGGGCGCGTCCTCACCTGGCCAGGAGTTTCCTCAGAGTGCCATCAGAAAGCCCAACTAAAAACTCATTTAATAACCAAATAATCTATAAAAATTATTAGTAACAACATGTTTTCATGTTGCAGTTTCTACTTTTTATCTGCATTCAGGTTTGATCTGGCTTATTGTTAAAGAGGTGATCCAAAACAGAAGCTCTTAATTCTTGCTTTGGCAAAGTCTTTATTTGAAGTAGGAATGCAACAATATCCCTTTTTTAAGCCGATTCTGATACTTGGATCCGAGTGCCAAATACTTCCAAAAAATGCACCAAATTGAAAGAGATGCATTTTCTTCTCTTCTTTTTCACAACAATAGACAGTGAACCAGATAAAAAGTAAAAATGAACAAAAAAGACCGCAAAACGTACATTTCAAGAAAAAAATATACAAATTCTGGTAAATTATTGCAGTTTTTCCACATCTTAATTATCGGTTCATGGTGTCTTAACTAAGCGAAACGGTGCATCCCTAATTTAAATTCTGCCTTTTATTAAACTAGCACTGAAACCAATGTAGATTCTGTGTAGGATGTGAGTTTCAGGAAAAGCGTCTTGGAGCCGACGGGGCAAACAGTGGCTCCTCCACGGAGGGAATTCAATGGCATTCCCGGGATGCTGCAACACCTTGAGTCAACAATCCCAGTGTGCTCTGAAAGAGGAGAGCGGCTCATTGTGTCTGGAGCGAGTTATGCAAGAAAAGACAGAGCAACACAACATTCAGACGTTTGCGTTTATTAGACAGAAAGTTAAAACGGTAAAAATGGGCGAAACGAACGGTTTAAAAAGGTAAAAGCTGAAGTGTTTAATCTAAAAGGTGATTAAAAATGGGTTTGGTGTCGTTAAAACCGGTCATCTGAACAGCCCCACTTTCTTCTTCTTTGGTTTGGAGGTCGGTTGCTCCGCAGGACGAGTCGTGGCGAGTGCAGAGAGCTGCAGGGAAAAGATCCAACTTTCATTTAGCCTCTGAAATCATGAACTGAATTCTGCTTTGTCAGCATTTTCTATGGAAGCATTTATAGAAAATGTATGACATTAAAATGAACTGCAAGGAATGCTTTATGATTTTGAAGATGACATTTTTTAATCATAAATGAAATTAAGAAGAAATGCTCCAAAATGCTTTTTCATTTTCATATTCAGGATTGCTTATTGTGAAAGTTTATTTTAAAAAAATGCTTTGGCTATTTTTTGTTTTCATGCCCGCTTTCAGAAAAAGTGTAACTCCATTCAAACTGATTGGCAGGAGAATGACGTCAGCGCTCGTTCTCCTCTTTTTATTTTTAATAAAGTTACAGAAAAGGCATTTTACAGGTTTTCTTTTTAATTTGAGTCAAAAACGCCATTTGTAGTCAGAAAAGTAAATAATTTCTGCAAATGCAGTTGTTTTTTTTGACATTTCAAGTTGAATTTAGTAACAATTCTTCTGGGTTATTTAAAAATTAAATGTTGAATTTCCGTTTCTCATTTTAACAGTTACGGAATAAGAACGGAAAAAGCATTTTGGATTATTTCAGTACAACAAAAGAAGCTAGTTTGAAAATGAAAAAGCATTCCTTCTAATCCATTTTAATTTGATTTATTTTACATGTACGCTTCCTTAAACATTTTGTTTAAGTTTCATCTTCCGTGTTTTTCTGTCTCTGGGAGTTTTCGGGATTTTGTCTCCATCATGAAAACCAGGGCCGGCCCAAAGGTTTATGGGGCCTTAAGCAGATTTTCAAGCCCCCCCCCCCACTAACAGCGTTTCAATCAAGATTTGGTCCGATCCGATATTAAAATCAATCAGGGATGATTGGTTATTATCATCTGAGGGTAAACTAGCATCAGATGGTAACTATGGTAACACAGCAAACAATGAAACTTAAAAAAAAAACAATTAATCAATTAAATAAATTTTAATGCAAGAAAAAAAATCTAATTTAATGTTTTTTTTTTATTTCTTTAAATTGTAATTAAGTTAAATTAACTTTAAAAACATAAATAATAAATAATATAATTATCTACAAAGTGAACTTGTCACCATGTTAGAAAGGAGGTTTCCAACGGTCCCTATAAGCAGGATCAGGGAGAACGGTCGTACCTTGGTCTGTGCTGCCGCTCCGCTGCTGTTCTTGGCATCAGACGGTTGGACCTGCTCACCGGACCTCTGGTTTCTGTCCCCCGCCGGGTCGCCCTCAACGCCTGACGGACACAGGCAGAGACGGCGGAGTCTTTAATGAGTGCAGGTCTCCGTTTCAGACCGTTAAGACTTAAAACCCACCTGGAGGTAACGTCTGGGATGGTGGTTCTGGTGAGGCCCGGTCCCGTTCAGCGGCCGTCTCTTCGGGCCGCTTGCGCTTTCGTTCGCCCCCGTGAGCGACGGTGGCGGCGTAGAGCTGCCGGAGGTCGGCGCCGAATCCCAGAGCGTCTGATGGTTCCGACCAGAGCAGAGGAAGCGTCTGGTGGGAGGAAGTGGAGATTTCAGATCACTGGTTTAACATAAGTTGGTACCAAAGAATTGGAGAGGAATAACTAGTCGAGCTGTGATTGGTTGAGCAGTAAATCATGACGGCTCCCCCCCCACCAACATGGCTTCCCCAAACAGTTTAGATACAGTCTGAAGTTAGGAATCCATGAGGAAGGTCAGGGAGAAGACTTCCATCACACTGGCAGGAAAACCAGCTATTCATCAGTTCTCCAGCTTTGTTAAAATGGCCGACTTGTGTTGTTCCCCTGGGTGCCAAAACCACTGAGGTCAAGTTAACACATCCCAAAAGATCCAGCTGGGAGGGAAAGATGGATTCCTGCTATAAAACGAGGAGCCGTCTCTCTATGGATGTGGCTTATGTAGGTAACTTTATCCTAACATGTAATTTAAAGTTAACAATTGTAATCAAAATGTCAGTTTTAATGCTAATGGCTTATGAAAGCTGGTAAATTATCCTTGTTAGTGTAACAGAAAAGGTGGAACAGTACACTAAAAGGACATTTAGTCTTTATTAAGATTCTTAGCGTGTTGGATGCTTTTAAGGTTGTTAGTGTGCTTTTACACTTTTATTAAGATTCTTAACGTGTCAGTGTGCTTTTACGCTGTTATTGATATAGTTGCCGTGTTTTTACGATGATAATAATATTGTTTAATATTGTTAGCATGCTTTTAGGCTTTTAATAATATTAGCATGTTTTTACACTTTTATTAATATTATTAGCATGTTTTTACACTTTTATTAGCATGCTTTTATGCTTTTATTAATATTAGCATGTTTTTACACTTTTATTAATATTATTAGCATGTTTTTACACTTTTATTAGCATGCTTTTATGCTTTTATTAATATTAGCATGTTTTTACACTTTTAATATTATTAGCATGTTTTTACACTTGTAATATTATTAGCATGTTTTTACACTTTTATTAATATTATTAGCATGTTTTTACACTTTTATTAATATTATTAGCATGTTTTTACACTTTTATTAATATTATTAGCATGTTTTTACACTTTTATTAGTGTGCTTTTATGCTGTTATTAATATAGCATGTTTTTACGCTGTTATATATTATTAGCATGTTTTTACTTTTATTAGCATGCTTTTATTTTATTAATATTAGCATGCTTTTACACTTTTATTAATATTATTAGCATGTTTTTACACTTTTATTAGCATGCTTTTATGCTTTTATTAATATTATTAGCATGCTTTTACACTTTTATTAATATTATTAGCATGTTTTACACTTTAATTAGTGTGCTTTTATGCTTTTATTAATATTATTAGCATGTTTTTACACTTTTATTATTAGCATGCTTTTACACTTATTATTAGCATGTTTTTACACTTTTATTTATATTATTAGCATGTTTTTACACTTTTATTATTAACATGCTTTTACACTTATTATTAGCATGTTTTTACACTTTTATTATGTGTGCTTTTATGCCGTTATTAATCTAGCATGCTTTTACGCTGTTAAGACTGTTAGCGTGCTACTAATATTAGCATGTTTTTACACTTATTAGCATGCTATTATGCTTTTATTAATATTATTAGCATGCTTTTACACTCTTAGTGTGTGTTGATGCTTTAATCAAAATTCTTAACAGACTCTTACGCTTTTAATATTCTTAGCTTCCTCATAACTTTTATATAACTTTTTATATAACTCTTACGCTCTTACGCTTTTAATATTCTTAGCTTCCTTATAACTTTTATATAACTTTTTATATAACTTTTTTATAACTTTTATATAACTTCCAGGTATATAAAATAATATCTTCCATTTTAAAAAGGGTAGCACACTCCAAAGGAGTAAAATCCCAGCCTGAGACAATCATTTCATTACATTAATTCCTACCAACATGCCGGCTAAGCTCTGGGAGTCACATGACGTCCGGATCTCTTATAGGACTAATTTAATTAATAAGAATTTCCATTATTGTTGTAAATCCCATGAGATCAAAATATTACAGAGAATTAAAGACCAACTTCAGCTTAATAACTCAGACAAAAGCAAAAAAGCAAAAACACCTCCTTCGTACAGTATTTTAATATATCGCATTCACGTTAAAGCACACATTGTTCTAAGATTGTCTGTTGCAGTATTATCACTGGAGTTTTCACTATAAACTCAAATATCCTATGCTCCTGAACTCAGCATCGATTTCCGAAGTAATTTGAACGCAGCACAGCTGCTGCTAAGTCTGCCTTTTTTCTCTCTCGCTGTAGGAGTAAATAATCTGTTTGTTTGTTTATGCCAGAAAGTGAGTTTCTACGACTTTATTGTATAGTTTAAAATATAGTTAAGCATATTTGTTAAAGTTTACCCATAAAAGAAAAGTGTTTAATCTGCGATGCTGATTTGTGGTAAAAGAGTCACTGCTACGGAGGTTTAGATCGTCCTGATCCGATCTGGAGAACGGGACATCGCTAATTTACTGAAATAAATCCCTGTCAGTAATTTTCTTTCACATGCAAGTTTACTAATATACATCTAGATTTAGTTTTAGTGTTTCGTCAGCAGAGACGTTCCCCTTTGTTTGGTATGATTGTAATCAGAGTCGTAAATCCTTGAAGAGGCCGGCCCCTCGGTGCCTGTGAGCTGAGTCAGATTTACAGCAGGGGTCACACGTCTGAGGAGCAGCGCAGGGCGTGCCGGCGCTGCGATAAGCCTCTAATCACAGCCGTATCATCGGCACAGGCGGCGCGGCGAGGCGATCGGCAAAAACTCGCTCCAGCCGCATTCTGAGAAAAGCACGACTGATGGAGAAACACTTGCTGTTCACAAAATCCCTCCTTTATTTCTCTGTAGAAGAGAGGACAAACTCTCCAAATTAGCTCCTCAAATATTGACCGGGAGAAATTGGTGGTCCCCCCCTCGCTGACAGGGCAGAGGGGCTCTTAAACACACTTTGGTCAGGTTTCGAGGTTTCTCATTGATTTATTTTTGTTATTTGTTTGTTTAAATATCGTAAAAATACATGTGGGCTCTGGTTGAGGCTGGAGACAGAGGAACCAATGTGCTGGGGGCAGAAAAAGCAGCAGAAAGCCCACCTTATTCTCTCTTTATTCACCCCCCCCCCCATCTCTGGCTGCACACCAGCTTACTTTAGATCAGTTCAAGCTCAATTTGTTGGATTTGCCTGCCCCGAAGCAATGAAATCAACACCACATTCGATGGTTTGAATCCCCTCCTGACCTCCGTACGGAAGCCAATTAGTATCACTGACAGGATATATTACCTGGAGCTTCTGGGCTGTTTATAGCCGCCATCTTTAAATCTGTTAGACATACAAATATCCCTCCATTAGCTCTGTTTGGAGAAAGCATGAATGATCTCACTGCTGTTTGGTGCAGCTTTCTGGGTTCCTAATTGGTTTTAAACAACTAACGAATAGATGGAGGCAAAGCTTAAGCACAACAGAGACAAAGGGGGAGGGGCCAAAGAGTTGGACTCTAATCAAACGTTCGGTTCATAAATAATCAAATTCACTCCAAAGATGATGAAGGTAATGAGGTTTCAAGTGGGAAAACCAGAAAGCAAACTCTACCAGCTATTCTGAAAGGACTTTAAACTCAACTGAGAAAATAAAAGTCCACTAATAAAGTTCTGCCACTTCAGGCGACTGATTGTAGCGAAACCCAGTTACGTTATGGGACATCGCAGACGTGTTTTCCAAACACTTACCAGTCAAAATTGACTCCAAATCTCCAAATTCAGACTGGCTTCCAAAGCCAGTGCAAATTTTCTGGACAATTTTTTCTTCTTCTTTCAGACGAAAGCCAAACTAAAATAAAAAATATATATAAATTGGGAAACGATTGACATTTTAGTCAACAAATAAAAGACAAAAGTCCAATCAAAAGACGGGAAAGATACGAAGAAAAGACAAAAGATCCACTCAACAAATGAGAAAGGCGGTACTGGCTGAGAACAGAACCAATCAGTCGCCTTATTGAGAGGTGAGGCGGAGCTAAACATCGTGTAATGATAACTAGAAAACGTTCATGGCTGGGAGACAAACAAGAAAAGGTTTACAGACCCATTTCGCATTGGATAATGACAAAAAACCAAACAGAGTGCAAAGAATGCGGAGCAGCTTTTCATGGAGAGAGCACAGCAGTATAAAAGAAGCATTCATCACTTCAGTATTCTCTCAAAGGTACATTTATTTAGATGTGGTGTTATAATGAGGCAAAGTTCAAGACTAGAATGCGCTAACATTGCTGACGCAATAAATGTGACGATCCAAAGAAAACGTACAAATAAAATAAAATAACTGCATCGCCTTCGCTATATTACTTAGCAAAGCTGAAGTCACTTTCAGTTTTCCAACTTCCGATTCGGGAAATGGCTAAAGGGCCATTGCTGGGCGTGTGCTGGTACATCTAGTTGATCCGAATGTTTTGGTCCGGTACACACTTTGGTACAGAGTTACTACTCTGACGCCTAACCGCGTTGGACATTAGCCAACAACATGCTAACCAAACACAGTGGAGCACCGCTTCTCCTTATAGCCGGCGACTCGGGAAAACCCTCCTTTGTCGTTAAAGTCTTCTGTTTGGGAAAACTTCTGAGAATGGGAGGGAAAAAACCATCGTGCCGGTGTTACGTCGATATGATTCCCCCATCCGGAGCTGTTTTGGCTAATTAAACAGTTAATTAACGTTTTTGTTTTCTAAGAATATGTTGTTGAATTAGTAAAATTTACTTTTAGATGTAATTAAAAGTTTACCTGGTTACACAACAGAATCCCCCCCCCCACACACTCTTTTACTGTACTGAAAATGAACTGAACTTTGATATTAAACCACAGTACGTACCGAAACAAGATGTTAGCAATTAGACATATTCCTCTCCACCCTAAACATCTTTATTATGCTCTAGTTTAAAAACATCTCAAACTTGGACTAGATTATTTTACATTAATAGAAAACCAAGTTTGTGATTCATAACACCTTTATCCGATTTGTGAATCGTCAATAAAGGCTATTCTTAGTTTTTTTTTGAAAAAGTTTTATATTGACAAATAATTATTTGGTAATACTTTGTCCTTTTTTGTTGTTTTCGTATTACATTTATTGATTTCTGCAATGTATAAAATGTGTATATAACTTGCTCTTAGTTGTGTGCTATATGTGACCAGGGGTGGTTGACCTGGTCTGGGCCTTGTGGATTAAATTACAGTTCCATGCAGGTGTCTTTTTGTCATGCTCTAAACAGAAATAAAAAATTACTGCATTACAAATTATGGATTTTAATTGACTGAAATAAAAACAAACAAAATTTAAACCAAAATTAAGGTAAATTTTAGTCAAAAGATGAAGACAAAATTAACTCTGTTGGTGATGAAGTTTTGGGTCCTGGTGCTCGGCTCAGACTTGTTAGAAGCAGCATCGCTCTCTGCAGGTGAGTCCACCACCTGCAGAGAGCGATGCTCACAGGTTCTGGACGGGTAATGTTTATTTGCCCCACTTCTCTGCTATTCTTCTTTCGTTTGCCATCTTGTTGGTATGTTTTGGGCTCAGTGTTCTGGCTGAGAAACAGAACTTCACCTCTGTAAACCTGCAGATTCAGGGGTTAATCTACTGGAATCGTGGTAGGACAGAAGAACCTTCTCCTCTGGCAGAGCTGGGCTTCCATACCTCGCTGTATTTTTGGTAACGAGGCCCCAGGGAGAGAGCAGAGTGACGAGAAAGGAAACACCAGGCGAGGGAATAAAAAGCTGATTACAACAGGTCAATAAACTCACACTCATTCTGTCAGGCGGTGTAACCTGCTAGAAATGTCCCCACTGCTTCTATAACGGAACAAAGTCCACCGAGAGAAAACGGAGGCGGGGCTCACCTGGTGGCCCCGCCTCCAAACCGGCCCACAGTAAAGCATGATGTGTGGGGAAGGTGATGAGAGGATGGGGAAGAGCTGGCAGCCGGCTGGTGTTCCTCTATTATTAGCAGGTAAACAGGTCTGGCTTTACACGAGCTGCTGCTGTTTTTTCAGTGTGTGGGGTGGTGGTGGTGGTGGTGGTGGTGGGGGGGGGGCGCGTCTGGAGCCAGAGAGTCTCCCGCTCCTCATCCTCGCTCCTGACCTCATATTTGCTCTCCCCTGTTCCTTTCAACGTCGTTTTCGCCGCTTATCGTGACCTCAGCTTCCCGTTACGACCCAACGTCCCTGGAGATTACCCCAAAAATGTGCCGAAGCCGTCACCACTGCCAGGATATTTTCCGGAATGAGTTGTACCAGCGTCTTCCTCAGTTTAGAGGGATATCAATGACAACATTACAGAAACTCCTCAGTCCTTTAAGCTACTTTGGTAATGAAACTTCCACCCTCTCCCAAGACTTTCTGACTACAGAAGTCTGCAAACTGGCTAGGAGACTTCCAGAGTGATGGAGGATCCATTCATGACCAATATTTAATGTTCTGCTTGAAGGAAGAAGGTCCAACATTTTAACACTTCATTGTCGTTAATGAAACCAGCTCAGAAGCATAATGCTCGACGGTTTGGACGGTGCATTTTGGGTCTCGTCACACTGATGCCATTGACCGCAGTACTGGTCATCTCAACATCACCCAAAGGTGCCCATGTCAACTTCTGGAGAGCTAGCACACTGAAACATCTGGAACACCCATGGCGATTTTAAAAAAACACCAACAAATCTTGGATAGCAGAGTTTTTGTTGCGGAACGAGAAGACGCCACACATGGACAGCTTTCACTCACAAACATTCACAGGCCAGATGGCAACTCCGGCAAAGCTTCCTGAGATTAAACGCAAATTTTGAGTTGATAAACGAAACGAACGAGGAGGAAGGCTGTTTTTTTTGTATTCAACTGGCTGCATCCTTGAAAAACGCCACACACCTTAGGGCGGTTGTCAACAAAACCTGATAAACCTGACAGTCCTACGGTTTTAGGTGCATCCCTGCACTAACACAGCTGAATCAAATGAACGGCTCGTTAGCCAAAACTTGGTGGCATGCTGTGGAGGTAATTGGGGTATTTGATTCAGCTGTGTTGGAGCAGGGTTGCATCAAAAACCTTGTGGACAGTAGCTCTCAAGGACCATTGCTCTAAGGAAGTGTTTCCCAACCCTGATCCTCAAGGCACACTGCCCTACATGTTTTAGGTTTCTTCCTGCTTAAAACACACCTGATTCAGGTTACTGCACTTCAGAAAAAAAACTTTAATTGGCCATCAATTGAAATCATGTGTGCTAAAGTAGGAAAAAAAACCAAAACATGTTGGGCAGTGTGCCTTGAGGACCAGGGTTGGGGAAACACTGCTCTAGGGTATCGGCCAAGACAATTGGACATGTTTGCCGACATCGGACATTGGTCCAACCAGACCAGAGCGCCTTAAACACACCATACAGGAACAGCAGGAATATCTGAGCCCAAGAAGGTGTTCAGTGGTGGTATGTGATTAGAACCAGGAAGATTGGTACATCCGTGACCTTGTTTGTGGAAGTTAATTCACATTTTATGGCAAGAAATCAAACTTCGGAGCTAGGCCTCATCTTTAGAGCCATCACTATAATGAAGCGTCCCTAAGGTTGTGGTAATCGGAGCTTTGGGTCAGAGATCATCATTATGATCTAGTGTGAACCAGGCTTTAGATGTTTCCCAGAAAGATCTGAACCAGTTCCATCAAGAGGCAATGACTTAGATGGGGTTCCAGCCTGGAATTTGGCAGTCGGTGTGTATTTCTACCATTGCCCAAGATTAAGACGAACAATTGTCGCCTTCTCTGGTCTTCAAGCCCACTGGGTAGATCTATTTTCATCCGGTCATCCTTTGACTGCCAATTGCTCTTGCCCACGGTAAGGGAGATTGTTTGATTAATCCCTCATTGTTTGAAAGACTTTTTAGATGGTTTTATTAAAAAAGAAGTGGATAAATAGCCTCAAAATGATAGTAGTTAAAACTGAGCAGAGACCAGAGAAACATATGCCTGAAATGTCATAAATTGAAGAGTAGAGGTGTCTTTGTATCTTAGGGCCTCACCCACACCTTGAATCAATCTGCCCTTCATCTGCTTCTGAGTGTTTCCTGCTTCTGGGGGGTGGGGGGGGTTGGTAGATGAGAGGGTCTAGGCCAGAGATTCACCAGGATCCTAATCTGAGCAGAGCTAAAATGTGATGAGCGGGCACCTCTGAAAACGGCGAGTAGAGCGACTTCCCCACTCTCATGTCGCTCACAGTCTCATGATGTCTTTGAGGGACGCCACGCTCCGGCCCGTCCAGACTGGGACCGGGCCCAGGCGGGGAGCGGCCGTGACCACAGAGGGCCTAATTACAGGCCCAGAACCTGAAACCGTGCAGCGGACACAAGACTCAGGAAAAAGGAGGCTCTCTCGCTGTTTGTCGGTCGATTTAATTCATAAGAAACTCAGTAGATAGCATTAACTTTGCAGAGACGACACAAACCCGTACAGATACTTACCCAAGCAGGGAGAATCTGGAGACTTTTTGATCTGTGAATTCTCCTGATTTGGTATCATTTGTTACTGTATCATTCAGCTTGATGCTGCTGCATTTATCTGAAGCTTCAGTTCAACCTTTCATTTTGTGTTGATGTCTGTTGATGTCTTTTAAAAAAAATTATTTTAGGATCAATATTCACTGAAAGAATCAATATGTAAAATCTAAAGTTTGAAGAAGACAAAAATGTACCATAAGAAATCTGAAAGAGACCAACAGTCTGTTCCATTTGTAGATGTTTTCAGGTTTTTCTTCCCATTTTAATCTAAAGGAGGGAATAACAAGAGAATCGACCAGCCTTCACAACAGAACCCCCTCAGAATGAGGGCATAGAGCTCTTCTGGGTCCAACATGAGCTTAAAGAACCCTATAGAAACCTACTCCCTAAAAAACCATGAGGTAAAGATCAACCCAACTTGATCTTTTGTTGTTTTTTTTAAACCCAACACCTGGATAACTATTGGAACAACTCAGCAGTAGTTAATTTGACCCAACAAAATTGCTGGGAAAATTAATATCAGAGTCCTGGGTAAATTCTTAACAGCTTCTGTCAATGTACAGAATGATCAAGTTAGTCAGAGCCGGGGGTCTAACCGACAACCCTCCTATTACAAGACGAACACCCAACTCCTGAGCCACAGTAGCCTTCTAGTAACAGCCTAGCTAAACAGCAAACTAGTTGAGAAATTCAAACGTGACCCAAAAAATCCCACGAATACGGACTTTTTCATTAACTAATTTTGTAAATGGCTAAAAAACAAACAGATGTACTGCATCCATTTATGTTTCCATGATTTATTTATATAGCACGGCTGACAACAACAACATAAAGATACTACTTTAAAATGTAAAGACGGGAGAAGTTGACGTGATGATGCATTGATGTTCAAAGCATAAAAAAAACACTAATTTATTCATTTTTTTGTATACCTATTGTTGTTTAATAGTTATTTAAAAATAACACAGCTCCTGAATCAACTGATGTTTGTTGGATTGATAGATTTTAACCATAGACTGTATATAACCCAACTGTGTTTAAGTCTATGCATGGGTAGCACAAAAATAACCCTAATAATGACCCAAAATGGGTTACACACTTCATAACCCAGCAGTTGGTTTGATTAAATAACCCAGCATTTTTGTGTGTAGGGAGACGTGTGGACACAAGGAAAAGAAGTGGTTTGTTTGGACACCCTGTAGGTAGAAAAACAGTGGACACGTCTAAATGGTTGGTGAAGGCGTTTAACAATCGGAGGCTAAGTAAAAAGAATTCACAGAGGTTCACTCAGAATCTGGATTTATCTTAGCGTGGGGTTTAAACAAAGAATAACCGCACAGAAATCAGTTTCTGGAGAGTTTGGTTATTCACCGTAGTTGTTTAGGCAATTGTTTCATTCAACTGAAGCTTAGCTAGCCCAGGTTGTACTGCCATATTCCTTTTAGAGAGAAAAGGCTTTTTCCTTAAGATAATTGAAACGAGACGTCTTCTCTCTCTTCCAGGTTGGCTTGTCATTACGTCTGTCATTTTTATCTCATCACTAAAGATTTATTAAGGTATTTCCTTAAATTTATGCTTGATTGAACTGAATTTGGACTCCAAGTCAGATCTCTACTATTCCGATTTATTTGGCTAGTAATTTGATATCGTTGCATACCTTCCCTAAAATGGACTGTAAAATGTAATTGCAGTTTAAATTGAAATTTGTTGTTTTTTTGGGGGTAACTTTATAACCTGACGAGGTGAAATCAGTTTAATTATGTCCTGAAACTTGAAGAAACATGTAACATCTGAACTTTTTGGTTTGTTTTTTTGGTGATGCAACCCTCTAAGAGCGAATGAGTATCCAGGATTTCATCACCTTACTGGGCTGCTGGGGGGCGACCAGCGTCCCAGCTGTCGCATTAACAACCCGCCGCAGGACATTTTCGTCTCCCAGTCTCGATCCAGTTCCAGTGACAGGTGGATTGATGTGGATTAAGCCCCCTGATAAATCAAGGCAAACCTGTCAGACTAAAGAAGGAACTATGTGTCACTGTCCTGGATTGTTGAGCACAGCCCAACGGTAAATTATAGATTTATACAGAAAATAAACCTTGGAACTTATAAAGACCAGCGAAATAAGTTATCTGCTAGAACAAAAACATGAGTAAGACCCTAAAATTATCTTTTAGAATCGTCCTTCATTCACGCCTTCCAGCTAAATATCTCCATGGTTTTAACACCAGTGTGCGCTCCTCCAGTTCGTATGAAAAACCCGGCTTCTTCCAACTTCACCCACTTCCCACCTCAGCCATGAATTCCTCACACAGGTGAGATAAGGAGACGGTCGCTGCTGTTTACCATCTTCACTCCAACCCCCGGTGAAAAATTACAATCCCGCCTATTAAAGGATGTTCAGTCCAAAAACAAATTTCAGATATGTTACAAAATTGCTTTTAATTAACACCTGGATGTTCTGGTTTTGTGAAGCATACCATAAAATCTAAGGATGTTTGTAGTTGGTGGTGCATCTGCTATGTTTTTAGATGCAGCAGATGAGGGAAAAGAAATGCTCAACTTAAAAAGATTGTCAATGCAGTTCATGGATTAAATCACGCTATCATCTGCAAACCGGCTTACTTTCAACCAACTAGCCCCATATCATCAAATGAGGCAACAAATGAGGCAAAAGGGAATCCAAAGCGCTACGATCAAGTTGCACCTAAGCGACCGATGGATTCCAGTAAATCTTCTTGGACGACATAAACGGTATAATGTAGAAATTATATAAATTTAGCCAATAGTTGTGATTTTGACAATGCCGGTCCACTGTAACGCCACATGTTGATGACGTCATCAAGCTGTGCCTATATGCTCCGTACTAGTTACGCTAGGAGGGTAAATGGGGAACTTATTACATCCTGTAACTTGATGAAACATGTAACCTGCTATGATTGTATTGAAATTACTTTTGTTGTGCCTTGAGATGACATCTGTTTTGGATTGGAGCTATAAAAACAGTGAATTGAACCTCTGAAGTATTTGGCTTATTTTTGTGACTTAACCCACCAAATTAACAAGCTGCTGCATGATTTACACTAGATCCATTCAGCAAAATAAAAAACCAAACAAAAAGTTAAAGTTGATTATTTTTTTGTGCAACATCAAATGTAGAAATACGTAATAAGGAACGCAGAACATTTTTTTTACTTTTTTTAATTACACTTAAGTGCAAACAATTTTGAATGAGTGTTTTTTCTTAACATTTAGCTTGTATTTTATTTCAAATATCTTCATCTTTATTTAGGTGACGAGAATTTCTTTTTTTGCCTTTTTTTGCAATAATTATTCTATTAAACACATTTGCAAAATATTCTTTAAATTGCATTCTATGGTTTATTTTAGGTTGTTGTCCACGTAATTAAAACATGTAGTTCTGACCATAAAGATTTGGGGCCTCATCGCCCATCCCTATTTTGGAATTGATCCCTGAATCGGACTTTCATCAAGCTAATGGTGCGGTGGCTTTTTCCTCTTCAGTCCACTAAAACCACGGTCCTAGTTTGTCCTCTGCTGTTTTCTTGCCAATATTGACTCCTAATTCCGACCCGATTTGACCGTTTCAGCTCCCAGCCGTCTTGTTGCAGCCATGTTTCTGTCAGTCATCTCAGCTTGGTTTTCCACAAACTCTTTTAAAGTCCTTTAAAGGATTAGACCTGTGCTGGTTTTGGGTTCAGAAATGCAGATCATGCTCAGATTCTGTACCTTTTTGCTCCCGTCAATCTAGAACTAAATACATTTTTCTAATGCATTTCTGATGTGCAGCTGCGTAATCAAACAAAATATTTTGTGCCGGATTTGATATTTACATAAATCCTTGAAGGCTCATTATAGTCAAAATGTGATCTATAAAAACCCCTGACAAGGTAGATGTTTTTAGCTGAGAAAGGATTTCACTGTGATTACATTCATCAAAGTTCACAAACAAACATCACTAAGGGCTTAAAAAAATACGTTAAACCGATCTCCTGTTTTAAAATGAACGGATAGGTGCACATCTCTACACTGATGATTTCTCATTTATTACCTTTAGGTTCACTCACTTGAAAAACATCCAGCCAAAGGAAGAAACCCAGTAAATCTGGAGTCAGGAATGCCACATTTGGAAGCCACTGTATTTTTTTGCCCAATTAGGTGATTCATGTAAACCTCAAGTGTGGCGTTTTGGTCAGCAGCGGCCACAAATTGTCAGAGGCTGTTATATTGCTGAGCGGTTGCCATGGAGCCGGAAAGCCGCCGTCCGAAGAAACAGGAAGTGGGCGACGTTTCCCGAACGGTGACAGTTCAGAGCTGTAAGCTGCATGGCACGCGTCGACGCGGCTCTGCCATACTTTAATCAGTCTTCACTGCTGCGACGCTGACTTTACACTGTAGCCGGTCAAATGGCTCCCGTTTCTGAGGACAAACAAAACATCTAAACAGGCTTTTTCTTTGTAAATTATGAAGAACAGCCAAGCACGGTGGTGGCAGCATCATGGTGAAGGGCTTCTGTCGCTGCAGGAGAAAATCTAAACTGTCTTTCCTGCTACCATTAAAGTGCTGGAAGTCTGACAGACAAACTTCTGATGACCTGTGAGGCTGTAACTGCCTGGTTTCAGTGGCCGTTTTTAAAAAGCAACGTTTACGGCCCAATTTAAAAGTGTAAAAATGGTGCTTTGTGAGGACGCTTGTTGACTTTGTTAGTAACCATGACTCGGCATCCTCTAAACCATCAAACAAACTTGAGACCACTTCAGAGACTAAAACTGTGATGCATTTCCAGATAAACTGAATTTCCAGTACCGTCCTCCTTTCTATGGTCCAACATCACGGTCCTGACAAAGACAGAGAGGCAGGAACACAAACACACACACACATGCTCTAAATTTAGCTTCACAAAGAAGCTGATAGAGATGACATTTTGTTTTTATCCTCCAGCTCCACAGCCAGCTCTAGCCGGTGCCCAACTTCAATCAGAGTGTGTGTAAATAAGTGTGTGTCAGCGGGAAGCTCAGACTATTTCCACCCATGTAAATGTTGACCTGAGCTGGGCGGGGTGTTTGTGTGGCGACCCGGTGGGGAGGGGCTCCGCAGGGAAAGCTGCAGTAGAAAATAAAAGCAGCAGCTCCTGTCATGATCCACTCCATTCCGCCGTCACTCTGCCCTTCGCTCCCCTCGCTGTGGCAAACGAAAGCCACAAAGGGAACAAACACTCCCGGTAAAAGAGACGGGTTGATGAGGCGGAGGATTTCTGGGGACGATATTTGCTCCGTGTC
Organism: Apricaphanius iberus; assembly: GCA_028564705.1. Classification (NCBI taxonomy): domain Eukaryota; kingdom Metazoa; phylum Chordata; class Actinopteri; order Cyprinodontiformes; family Aphaniidae; genus Apricaphanius; species Apricaphanius iberus. The sequence goes on along the minus strand of JAPXFQ010001717.1, from coordinate 55,779 downwards.
GGCACACAAATAACCGTAGAACGTCAAAGAAGCTCAGCTATGAGGGGAAAAATACTGAAGCCGGGTGTTTTACAGGAACAGGAGGAACATTAAAGCTTGTGACGAAACTGCAGCTCGGTTCTTTAAGAGGTCGAACATTTAAACAGGCGTCACCTTTGTCTGCATGAAGCCGAGGCGATGAGTCGCTTTCATGTGACGACTTTACGTCATTAGGAGTGAAAACAGAAAGCAAAATACTATCCAAACTAACTAAAATCTAACAGTCTCTATTCCTGAATTTATTGTAACTAGAAAGTGACCCTTCGAAACATTTATTAAAACCATGAACACATTTCCCAACTCTTTTCTTATTTAATAAAATGGCAAAAATTCTGGATTTTTTTAAGGTAAACTACAACATAATTAAGCCATATTAATAAAAAACAGGATTCTCTAAAACTGTAAAAGTTCTGGGTTTTATATGTAAATTTGAAGTAAACAAAAATCCACAAATTAAGAAAAAACATAAATCTCATGGATTTCCTGTCATCTAACAAAATAATAAACTGGTTAAATGTTCTTTTGTAAATTAAAAAGAAATCACACAAAAAAAATCTACAAGACATGAATAGAAAACATAATACTAATAAAATTAATGTTTTCTTCCCATTTAAACTGTTACATTTTAAACATATCTTTAAATAAAAAACAGATTTTTTTAGGGTATCTCATTAGAATAAAAATATAAATAATCCAGAACTTAAATTCATTTTAGAATGTCTTTGAATAAAGAAAAAAAGCTTTCTTTAAAAATGTATGTTTAAAAAAATGAAATGAAGCTATGGATTTTAATCTAATAAATCTTTAAATTGAAATGTATTGTTTTAGATAATAAAATTTACCAAAAAAAAAATCACAAGTTTCTATTTAGCATACTGTAATTTAAATAGTTTTACAATAAAGTTGTAAAAACAGATTTTCTGCATCTAACTCAATGCAGAACTTCAATCTTCTTAAATCCAGACTCAAGACTTTATTTAAAACTGCCTATAATTTATGGGTTTGTTTTTTCTGTTTTTTTTTTTAGTGATCTTATCTATTATACTGTATTTTACTTTTTTTCTTTTCATCTTGTGAAGCGACCTTGGGTGTCCTGTAAGGACATTTAAAATGTATAATTATTATTACGAACTCATTTATTTTCATTAAAATGATTCACATTTAAATAATTTCAAAAGTCCAAAGAACAAAAAAAAAAATCGAAACATTTTCCTGTTTTTCTTTTAACTAAATCTAAATTAAAACCAAACTAACAATTCTGATGACACTGTAATTGTTTCGTACCAGAGAGCCGATGAAGGATCATACCTGAAGAGAAAAACGACTTTAATGCGGTACTTTTAGTTTTTAAAAGGTGTATATTTGGGAAAAGGAAGTAAAATCTTGACGTTCTGAGCATGAGCAGTAGGTTCTGCGGAGATTGTTGCCGTGGAGACGGAGTCGGACAGCGACACAAACAGAAAGTCGGTGAAGACAAAGAGGACAAGCTGAATGACACTCTTGACCCCACGCTGATGGATAAATACAGCATTCACGTGCTAAACGCCTCTCTGACTCTCGGCTGCTTACAGCGTCTGATCCTCCGTTTGACGCGTCCCGCCGACATTCTTCTCAGACGCGTTTTACTTCAGTGAGAACTTTGGTTCACAGCCGGTTTCAGCGCAACAGAGAGGAATTTGCCGTGAGAGGGAGGGCTTTGATCCATGGCGGGCTTTCTGACGGTTCCCATTGAAAGCACAGAAGAACCACTGTGACTCTGGACCAACCCTTCCTCTACCTGAGCTGAAAATCCAGTTCTTTAGAGATGAAAAAAAAAAAAGACAGAGAGAGAGACAACTACTTCCTCGGTTAGTGCCATACAAGCACAGGATGCAACTCTCGAGTTAATCTGAAAGAATTGACAGAAATTGATCTCGTTTAGCAGGTTGAGCCGGTTTTTCAACGGATAATTTCTCCCCGTGAAGAAATGAACCACTTAGACAGTAAAAAACTCAACCTTAACAACTATAGATAACATCAGAGGATGCTTTACATTTATACTTCTTGGACAATTATTTTTTTAGTACATCTCTTTTTGTCATGCGTTATCCGTTTAAACGTTTCGCTGGTTGAAAAAGCTCAATGCCGTTATTTATTTCATGGATAAGCTAGATGAATTAAGAGATCTCTTATTACAGCAGCTGTTTATTTGTAAAACATTGGTTCACGACGAGCGTTCTCTCTAGATTAGAAGGTACGAGAGATTTCTAGTAGAAAACAAAAACCCACACGTTTAATTTATCAGCAGAAACAATTTGAACTGATGTATTTGTAAAGTCGTAGTTGTTGGTAAAGGTAAAACCAACCAGCTAAGAAAGTGCAAAACGTGACTCAAATGTCTTTAAATAAAGAGTTTTGTATTTTATTTATAGATCAAATAAATTGTGAAAAATTAAAATATTAAGACAGGTCCCTCTGTTATTTAAAAATAGAATAGAACAATCTTAGGACAATATTCTAGTCTTCAATTTTATTATTTAACGATAGTCTTATCAACGTTTTTAGAACATAAATTAATTTGACTGAACTATTGGGGGCTTGTCCGGGATCATCTTTTTTTTGTAGCAACTTTGTAATATGGGGTGCTGTCTTTAAATCTCATCAGGGTCTTTCTTGTGAGTTCTCCCTGTCAATATCAGAGTTTTCTGGGTCCCAACCACAGTCCTAAACCAGTTCTGTTAACTCTGTTAGACGGTATACATTTCCTTTCAGCAAAGGCATGTTGTGTTTACTGCCTTGTTGTTTTACCCGGTCAGGTTTTACATTTTGTCCAAAGATTATGAAATTTGGCTCAATTTTTTGGGTTTTTTTTTTGTTGAGTTGACGTTCTTTAAACGTCTCAGCCAAGTGGACGATCGGATGTAGTTTTAAATTAACAGGATTAGAGTGTACAAAAACCTTGTGTACATTTAACTTATCTATTTGGTAAAAAATATATATTGTTTTCAAATTGTTTAGGGGAAAAAATGGTTTTAACACTTTACAAAATTATTCTGATGGATTAACTCAACTGGAATAGTTTGTAATTGAGCCTGGCCACTTTTTCTAATTAAAAGAATTCAAATTGCTGCCAAATAAGTACCAAGAATTTCTCTGTATTTCTATTTTTGTTTAATGCCATCTGAAATTTGTCAAAACTCCACAGATTTTTCATTATTATTTAATCAACTTTGAAAAAGAAAATTGAACTGTCAAACAACATAAACATAATATTTTTGACAGATTTGAACCCCCCCGTCCCCAAGGATTTTGAAACTGTCTGTTAGCATGAAACCTGTTTTGGACAGTCGATCGATGGATGAACAACGGATGAGTGTTGAAGCGAAGACGTAACAGAAAGTAGAAGTCTGTCAGATTAAATACTGGAGGTGAGGATCAGCACAGAGAGAGATGAGAAATTCCTCACTGAACAGAGAAAACACACCCACACCATGTACTCAGGGTCTCTCTCTGATGCTTCAGATCCTTGGCTTTTATTGTTTAGTTCGGGGGTAAAAGCAACAGTCTGTATCGCTGAGCTCATACCTGTTGAATGAAGTCCTCTGTGTAGAGCTGCTTGTCAAAAACATCCGTCTGCAGGCGTTCTGTGGTTAAAAAAAAAAGACCTGAATCACCAACAAATTTCAATAAATCATCAGAACAGCTGAGATCTAGGAGCTAAGAAAACAGAGTTAACTTAGTTTCAGAAATAATCTGATTTTAATACTAAAACAAAAAAGCTAATAGCATATTTTGCTGTGCTTTTAGCTTTAATAATGGCTTATATTACACATTCATCTATAGTGTTGCCATATTCCTTCATGCGTTTTTGTAATGTTTCATATAGTTGAAGAAGTGCTCCAAATTAAAGTTGATATTTCATCATGTTTTGTGGATAAAGAAAGAACAAACAGATGGAGGGAGCACTCCTACTTCCCCTGAAGACGATATATGCAGAATAAGGTTTGGGAAAGAGGGTGAGGCATTGTTTCTGTGTACGACCCCTTTCATCCCCCACGACTTTAAAGCAGTTAAAAATGAAGGATTAAAGGAAAGAAAAACCCAACGCTGACGATAACTGAAGAGAAATCAGCTGTCAGCCCATCGAGACCACTGTTCCTGGTGTCTGTACGCATAAAGTTTCCAAAAAGAACAACGGGAAACTCTTTAAACACTCTTTTTAATCATAATCATGTCATTAAAATAACATTTTCAGAGCCATGTTAATAGGAAGCAGTCAAAGCCTCCAGGTTGTGACACGGACCAATTATTTGCCGATAAGTGAGACTTTTAGCTGCTTCCCTTCACTACAGTCATGTTCGGCTTGGTGCTTTCCTGGTAAAACAGGGTTTAGAGAACTAGAAGGGCATCAGCGTGATATCAGTGAATTATCCCTGAAATCTGCCACAGTTGGTCGTTTTAAACGCAAATGAAGAAGCTAGCAGGCAGTCAGAAGGAGCAGGAACATAATTCTCTTGGTATCATCATGTCTCCGCCTCGGTTCTGTACCTCTACTGAGCGTGGCGCCGTTCTCCTGGTAGTCCTGAATCTCTTCATCCTTCCTGACCAGCAGTTCTCCCAGGTTATCCACCTGCCTCTGCAGCAGGCGGCTCATCAGCAACAGGGGGCGCACCAGCTGGACGCACACCTGAGAAGCACGGACACGTTTAGAGGTCAGAAGGTCGAGCGTTAGGGCGGCCCAGATGGGCTGAAACGTACCAGAGCAACAGGAGCGGGGCTGCAGTGGAACTCCCAGTAGAAAGGCAGCCCTGCCAGCTCGCTCTTCAGCCTCAGGGTGATGTCAGGGTCCTCCTGCCGACTCACAGAGATCCGAGCCTCGCCGTCACTTCCTGACAGGCAGGGCTGAGCCACGTCACGCAGGTGGGAGAAGAAGGCCACTACCGACGCTCGCAGACGCCGGTTCAACTCCTGGAACGGCAGAGCTGGATTCATCAGGCCGCTTCTGCTGAGGCGCCATCATCTCAACCTACCTGTGCTCTGCTCTGGATGGCCGCCGCGTCCATCCTCTCCTCCCACACACACGCCATGTCCGTCAGCAGGATCCAGTACGCCGTCTGTCCGAACCAGCTCTTGGCCAGCAGCTGGCAGCCGTCGATGGTGACGGGAAACCAGGGAAGCTGCAGCAGGACGTCGTCAGCAGGACTCGCTCCTTGATTCATCACAGCAAACCCCCGTAAAGAGGAGGAAGACCAGCTGGTATCACCGAACAGACAGAAGAAAAAGGAACTATTATAGCTAATAGTAAGTTATGGGTAAATACTGGTATTTTTAAAAAAAGATACAAACATACAACATGATTACATATCAAAGTTTAATGCAGAAGGGAGACTCTTCTAAGGAATTATTTTTCCCAATATAATTCAAACACATTGTGTAACATGGTATCTTCTGCAGAGAGCACATCTGTCCATTGATTTTTACTCATAAACAGAGTTTGCTACATCCAAACTCGGCTTTAAATTAGTTTAAGAAACTCACCTGAATGCAGCAAGCGTTTTAAAAGAAAGAGTGACCTAAATCCTGATTTTATTGGTTCTATTTTTGTTCCTTTTTTTTCATTGAGACCTAAAACATGTGCAAAAGTTAATCTAATCAGGAAGATCTGCTAAACTCTTAAGTTTTTGTATCTAAAATTATTTCCACATCGCTTTTCAACCAGAATTCTGATTTAATTGTTTAAAAGATTGCATGCATAGTTTATTGTTGATTATTAAAATTCTTTAGACTTGACTATATTACCCTTGATTTATGGGGTACTCTATATTTACTTGATCTCAAAATGCAACAAATTCCACAAAGATTACATTAGAAAAGTAAAGATTGTGTGGAAACAGATGTTGTCCTTGTGTCTCACCTCTGAGAGATACGCCTCTAAATCTGAGATCAGCTAGAGCCAGGCCACAACACCGCACTGACAGCTCCTGTTTTCGGGGAAAAGGTGACGGATTTCTCGTTAAAAACACGGATCGTGTTAATAATACTGACTCATTTACAGCAGGAAAAATAAACATCCAGTTCTGTGACTTTAAGACTCCTTTATAGACGCTCAGACACCCGAGAGGGAGCGAAGTGGGAAGACGAAAAAAATCCCCACCAGGCTTCGTTTGAAAATCCAAGACTTTCAGACTTTCATTGAGTTATTTGGACAGCCTAAATATTAACAGCTTTTATACCAAATTAACTTACGTTTATAAATACCTATCTTTAATTCGGCATCAATTTCGCTCCTTTTAAAACGCATATATGTAGAAAAACATACTTTTAAATCCACAATATGAACCTACCTGGTATATGAGCAGTCCTGGAGTTAACGTTTATGTTTTTAAGGTCATTAAATAAATAAGTATAAATCTGCTAAAAAGGCCAAAACAACATTAATATAGATGCATAAACACGTAAAATTGACTCTTTAAAAAAAAAAAAGACAAGTGTCCTAAAGCACCGCAGCTTTTGTTGTTGTCGGCAAATTCCCCACACCGACTTGAAACACTTACAAGAATTGCAAAGGTTCCGTTTAAAAACTCTGCGGCTTCACCGCCACCAGCTGGTGTGAAGTGTGGGTTGCTTCCCCCACCCTGAAATAAATAAATAAATAATTAAATAAAGATAAATACATTTTGTTTAATAATCTTACAATAATGAGGAAAAAGATATTAGAACTGCGGAGAAAACGCTGAAAACATGTGTAATAACATTTAGCGCCGTCACTGTGAGGTCATGTGATCCATTCCAGGGAAACAGAAACTCAGACGTGGACCTCTCGGAATAAACAGCAGGGAGAAACATCCTGGTTTTATTTGTTTTCTCTTCAGGCCGACATGGACGGAGGAACCTCTGCAGAGACATCAGACTGCACACCTGTCCTGTCAGAGAGCAGGTACTACTTCACAAAGATAAAAAAGAACAAAACAAAACATTTTTTAGGTGATTCTTAAGACTTCAGCTTGAATAGTTGGATCATTTCTGGAGGTTTTGTAGCTGTGTGAATTTCTGCTTTCAGTGATAAAAAACAAATGGAGTTCAATTATAGTGAATAAAAGTGTTTTAAGGATTTGGCTCCGTAGCTGAGGCTCTGTGCGGAAATATTTTCATACTTTAAGTTAGAGGAGTCAGAAATATGTAAACCTATAATCCAACCAGGAGGAGGGCCGCACGGATACTGACTCATTTAGAGCTGGAAAAATACAGATCTAATTATGTGACTATAAGACTCCTTTATCCACACTCAGACACCTGAGAGAGAGCGAAGTTAATTTACTTTTAGAAATACTTATCTTTAATTCGGCTTAAGTTTTGCACGTCCTGGTTGTCAGTTGTCGGCTAGCTCTATGGATAGAAAGCAGAGCAGAGAGATGTTGGTGATGTGATCCTCTTCCACGTCCTTCTGCTCTCTCCGATCTTTAATTTTCAGTTCCTTCTGTCAATTAAGCTTTCATAATTCATAAACTGATTGAAAACAAATCATGAGAGTGAGAAACATAGAAAGTCCAGGTCTTATCAGATGGATTTGTGTCTGATTAATGCATTAGACTAAATGAATAACCCTGTAATAGTGGCGGGATCCTCTAAACTGGGTTTAATCAGAGAATGCTGCTGCTCTCTGCAGGGAAAAACCATCAGGAAGCAAAGAGGACGAGAAGCTGACGCTGATCACCTGGAACATAGACGGGCTGGATGGAGACGAGCAGCCAGAAAGAGCCAGAAGCCTCTGCTCATACCTCACATCGTGAGACCAAACTCCTCGGGTCTGTCTGGGTCACTCAAGACGGGTTTTTTATAAACACATCTCTCTGCAGGTACTCTGCTGACGTGGTGCTTCTGCAGGAAATGGTCCAGCCCTACATGCGCTTCATGCACAAACGTCTGGCGGACACCTACGCCTTCGTTGAAGGTCCTCCGGCCCATAAAAGCCTCTGTGAAAACATCTGACCTGACAGGTTTGTGTTGGAGTGTCTGAAAGGTGTGTGTGCTGCTGCTGACAGGTGGGCAGGAGGGATACTTCACCATGATGCTGCTGAAGAAGTCCCGACTCACGCTGCTGGACAGCCAGACTCTCCCCTTTCCAAACTCGCGTATGATGAGAAACCTGCTGGTTGCCCAGGTTCCTGCACATCTACGCAACATCAGCTCCTCAGTCCAAAGCTTTGATTCTGAAACCTGCTGGTCCGTGTGATGTTTCTGAGTCAGGTGGAGTTCGGAGGCCAGAAGCTGTGCCTCATGACGTCCCACTTTGAGAGCTGCAAGGCCAACGCCAAGGAGAGGATGAGGCAGCTGAGGCTGGTGATGAAGCTCATGAGCACGGCTCCGGACGACGTGACGGTTCTCTTTGGAGGGGACACCAACCTGAGAGACCACGAGGTTCGATTCCACCACCGCTGTCTGTCTGTAGGATGTTTTTTCCCGCCTCATTCCTGGTGCCCCCCCCCCTCCTCCTCCAGGTGGCGACAGTGGGGATTCCCAGCACCGTCTGTGACCTGTGGGAGCAACTGGGAGCGCCGGAGAAGTGCCGCTACACGTGGGACACCCAGGCAAACACCAACAAGGAGATACCCTTCAAGTGCCGCTTCCGCTTCGACCGGGTTTACCTTCGTCGGGCAGCGCAGGACGGGGTCCCCCTGCTGGAGCCCCACAGCATGGCGTTGATCGGGCTGGAGAAGCTCAGGTGTGGCCTCTTCACCAGCGACCACTGGGGGATCTACGGCACCTTCTCCGTCACACACAAATGAAAAACCTAAAACCTCCAGAAGGTCGTGAGAGATGGCCGCTTATACTGAGCCAGGTTCTTGTTCTGGTTCCGCAGGAGGTTTCATCCTGTTAAAGGGGAGTTTTTCCTCTCCACTGTCGCTACATGTATGCTTTACCATGCTCAGTATGAGGGATTGCTGTTGTTGGAGTCTGTATGACACAATGCAATCTGCTGGGACTCCTTACATAGAAAACTTTGAACTGATTTAAATGTTTGGATACTTGTAACTCGCCCTGAGACGACATCTGTTGTTCATGGCGCTATATAAATAAACTACATTGAATTAAACACTCCATTAAAATTAGAGCCCGACCGATATGGATTTTTGATGTCCGATACCGATATAAAACAATAGCAAAGGCCGATATGATGGCTGATAAATTCCCTGCCTTATCTGCCCATTTTGATGCTTACAAATGTCTCCCTGTTTTATTCTGCACATTGTGTACATATTTTTTAAAATATTTTTAAATATTTAGACATCTTTAAGTATCCTGCTCTGTAGCACATTACAACCTGGCTATGCCGCTTTATCTGTATTTTGTATCTTAACGGTACAGTTTTTCTGGACTCTTTAATTCTTTTCTGTTCTATCTTTTTCTGCTGTTACAAATGAATTTCTCCTTGTGGGACAATAATTTATTGCTCTATTCTACACACCAAATAACAGTCTGAGTAACTCACTGGATTCCAAATAATGTAAAATAGAATTTATTTAGCAATGATTTTAAAAAAACAACACAGAACACATGTTTCTTGAATGCACCACGTGTGCATGCAGTTTATAATGCAGACTAACTCTAACCAGTAGCGTAGTGGCAATCCGTATCTTATTTTAAAACCTAGTTTGCCATCGTGCACACAGGTAGGGGTGAAGTTTCAACGCAGACATAAGGATTTTCCAGAGATTATTGCAGTTGAGATTTGTAGTTTATTGTAGTAATTTGTACAAACAGATGAACATACCAGTTGATTTCTTATCTTGATCCTAGGTTGTTAGCATGCATGTTTCCATGCTCGGTTGTCTCTGGTCTGGTGAGAACTGTGTGTGTGCTCCCCCTTCCTGCGGCTACCACTTCCTGTCACAACCATGTGCATCTAATCACTCACCCAGTGTCCAAAACACTAATATAAATATATCCAATCAAAATAACATATTATACAAGCAATATACCTATATAGCTCCTACAAGTAGGGAATATCCGTGACAAATTTTCACAGAAAGTAACATGAAGTTTCTGTAACCTTTTCAGGAACCAGTTTATTTAAGCACATTTGGACAGATAGGAACTAGGGACCTCGGCATCAGTTCCTGGAACCATTTAAGCTCCTACTCTGTGGCAGGGTCGTTCTGTGGTTCAATCGGGACTCTTACGACGTAGCTGTTTGAGGAACTCATAAAGCTACGCCCCATGAACTAGATTGCTGCTTCATTAGACCCTGCCATTTAAAAACAACTAAAATTAGACAAAAAATTAACTATAAAAATAAACTAACTTTTTTAACACGGGGCTTTGTCACAATCCAGGTCTATCTAGGTTATGGATTCTGAAAAGTTTCCCCTGGGAAGGTTAATTATAAGAACTGAATTCTAAAAGGATGTTAACACAGAAATGATAAATTGACTAATTGTTTTACTTCATATAATTTTTTTTCTAGTTTAATTTGTTCTAATTTAATTTTTTAAATGGAGGGGCGTAAGCTTGAGTTCATCAATCAGCTTTATCATAAGAGTCCCGATTGGAACCACATAAGGACCCTGCCACAGAGTAGGCGCTAAAACAGTTCTGAGGGCTTTGGTTCCTAGTTCTTATCTGTCTGAATATGATAAAAAATGGCCTGGTTCCAGAAAAGGTTCCTTACGACGGAGTATTAGGGCCAGTTTAAACTCAGAAATTGTGAGATTAAAGTCACATATTTTCCAGAAAAACTCGGAATATCCCCGAGGTCGAAAAGTAGCAAAATTATGAGTAAAAACTAAACACATATTTTCCAGAAAAAAAGGCGGAAGTTCTCTTTAAAAAAAAATCGTAAAATTACGAGTTAAAAGACGGAAATTTTGGATTAATTTTGCTGCTTTTTGACATCAGAGAATGTTGGAGGTTTTTCTGGAAAATTTGTGAAGTACGTTTATTAAGTACGTTTATTATCGACAAGTGGCGTTTTTAAAAATCAAATTCCAGAAATAAATGTATTAGATGGCATTCTGTATTTCTCTGAGCTTTGCCTGTAGAACGTGGAACTAAATCTGCGCGGCTCCTTTAAGAGTTAAAGCCAACGTACGCTCGGTATCCTAGGAGACGCGTTGTTACTTCCTGGTCGTTACTGTGGATAACTGAGCGCTAACACGCCCCAAACAACAGCCAAAGCGGATTAAAGTCCCGCAGGGATGGCAGAGGAGGCTGAAGACGAAATACCTGGTATGATAACTATAATGTGGGTTATATTACCCACTCCTAACGGGCATATAATTGATTATTAACCGAGTGTGTTGGTTTGTTAACTGGTTAACATCCGGGTAACTAGCTGTGTTAGAACCTAACGTTAGCTTCACTATAAGCTCACAGGCTAACGGATAATAAATAACAAAAAAGCTCGTATTTTCCCTCCGGGTTTTATTCCGACCGCTTTTATTACATTTACATACATTTTACAGAACTTTTCCCATCGCTAAATAACCAGTTTTATTTTAATGTAAAAGTTTTAATCTTAAATTATTAATACCTGCGTTTGGCGAAGCTGGTTCTATGAGCTCATCAGGTCAACTCGACCAGTTTAGAATATATTATATAATATAATTTGAATATTATCACGAGCAGGGGTGATTCTAGGATCAGGTACATTTTAGCACAGAGGATATATAATGTTTATGGGCATCCAGCCACTCAGTCAGTTGCAACGTGGCTTTGATATCAGCATCTAACATAAGCCTTAGAAAGGAACTGCTCATAAAAATATCACAAACTGACTGAATCAATCAGAAATAATCCTAAAATAACTAGAAAAGCAGAACTTCTGCCAATCTTCTCAGTACAGTTCAGATTCCTCTATAATACCGGATAATCACCAAGATGTAATCACTCCTTTCTTGGCACATTTATGACATTTATTGTGTATTAATAAATACTGTGTATTCATTTTATAATATGTTACTCCATAGCTTACTGTCTGTTTTCGCTTGCCTTTTATTCTTATTCGTTTTATGTGTGTGCTGCCTGAAAGTGTAAATTTCCACACTGTGGAATCAATAGTCTGTTTGTTCATTCATTCATTCAGGCACAAAAAGATAAACGTCTGCAAAGTAACCTCCTTGGCAGATTTGTTTTAGTAATAAGAAATATCTGAAACATATGAAAATATTGGAAAACTGTTTGAAATATTAAGACATTAGTTTATCTTCTAATGCAGTTTGGTGGATTTCTGATGCGTAAACCAAAGAAAATGCTTGAAAGAATGTAAAAATGTGTTTTTTCTGAATTAACAAGACAATAAAATGAATGAAAAGCTTTAGTTTGTTTTCCCTTTACCAATACAAGTTATTATTTCTGAAATAACATAAAAAAATGTTCAAGATGTTTATTTTTTTGTATTGGTGATTTACTAATAGAAAACAAATTATTAAATATCAATACAGTATTTTTAGGATATGATAACTCCTAAAAAGATATATATATAATATGCACATACCTCAACTAGGGCTGAACGATTTTGGAAAATAATCTAATTGTGATTTATTTATTTTTTCCTTCAGAATTACAATTGCGATTTAATTTGCAATCATTTCTAATGAGGCTTTTCTCATGTATTTTGTAACTAATGCGAGGAAGAAAATCAATATGTACTATAAATAATATCAGATTTTTTATTCATAATTTAATCTATTCCATTGGCTATACTTTTCACAATATACTGGCATTTATTAACTAATCATTTAGCAAATATCTGCAGGTAAAAAAGAAACAGCTCAGTGTAAAGTTGTTTAGTTAAAACAGCAAATCCTCTTATCTTTTACTGGTTTGCTGAACATTCTCTGCTACAGACTCCTGCTGGAGATTCACTAGACTAACATAAAGTCTATGATGCGTTTAGAGGCGGCTCGGAAAAAAATATTGTTGCATAAAAACAGGATAAAAAAATGTATATTGTCATTTAAAAAAAAATTACATTTCAGACAGTAATGTCTTTTAAGACTTTTGTATTTTGTTAATAAAAGCTGATAGTAAGAAAATCCTCTGAAATGGTCACAAGTCCAAAGCAACAAAATGCAGTTTGCATCCATCCAGAAGGGCTTTAGCTAGAATATAATGTAGGTATGTTCCACATTTACATGAAAGTAGTTTATTAATATACTATAAGTATATACAGGCTGTAACTGTAGTGATTAGGCACAAAATATGATATTTCCAGTAAAAATTAGGTTGATTGAGAGCTTTTTAGTGATTTCTATCCATAAATCCATCCATCCATCGTCTCCTACTGGAGGATCTGATCTGGTTTCTCTGTGGTTCATGTTCCCGCAGACTCCGGAGCCGTTTTCACCTTCGGGAAGAGCAAGTTTGGAGACAACATCCCCAGTAAGTTCTGGCTGAAGAATGACGTACCTTCCAGGATGGCCTGTGGAGACGAACACACGGCCCTGATCACAGGTGAAGCTCCTCCTCCCAGCGGAGAAGATCAGAGAGTGTTGTGCTGTTTTTAGCTGAGCCCCTCTGCTCATCTCCCCAGAAAACAGGAAGCTCTTCATGTTTGGCAGCAACAACTGGGGCCAGCTGGGTCTGGGCTCCAAGCAGACGGTGCATAAACCCACCTGTGTGAAAGGTAGCGCCCGCTGTCACCGAGCACTTTACCTCTGTTAGCTGGAAATAAACGTCCTCTCGTTTCCCAGCTCTGAAGTCTGAGAAGGTCCAGCTGGTGGCGTGCGGCCGGAACCACACCCTGATCAGCACCGGTCCGTCCCTCCTCCTCAGTGAGACGTCTGTTCCCGGTAGAAAGTTCGCCTGGTTCAGTGTGTCTGTGTGTCTGCAGAGCGGGGACACGTGTACGCCTGCGGCGGAAACGGCGAGGGCCAGCTGGGGCTCGGCGACTTCGAGGAGCGCACCGCCTTCCAGAGAGTCGGCTTCTTCGACACGCAGGGCCCAATAAGGATGCTGGCTGCGGGGTCCAACACCTCGGCCGCTCTGACAGGTGAACCTCCGACTCATTATGGGATGGCCGCTCTGATTCTGCTTCTTTATCACCTGTTATTTGATTCATTCGTTTGCCTCCTTTTTTTTTAATCAATGAAAGATTCAAGGATTTTATTGTTATTTTATCCCTACAATGAAAATCTGAGTGGCAACCTTTCCACAAAAGACATGAGGAAACAAAAGCAGACGTGCCAACAGCTCAGCCAACAACAATACACAGTAAACATAGATTAATAAATTAGGTCAATATTATAAAGTATCAGTTTCTCTGAGGAAATATTCACTATTTAAGTTGTTTTAAATTTCAAAATTTAAACCTGTCTTTTTAAGAGTTTGATATTCATAGTTAAATATTTTATCACTTAACATGTTATTTTTCAGCTCATATTTTTCCTGATATGTTTCAATCATTAAAAATATACAATATTGAAAAAAAATTCCGTTTTAAAAGTTAATTCTAAAAAAGCTTTAAAAATGAATGTTTATGCCTTGTTTTTAATCAAATAAATATTCAGTATTTCTTTTTTTAAATTAATTTTAAAACTGGAAAATATTCTTTTAAAAGTTTAATAATTAACATTTTAGCGCTTTACACTCTTCATTTATTATTTCTTTTTACAATAAGTTACTTTAAATACTTTAACTATTCCTTTTTTAATTTAATAAATATTAATACCATTATGAACATTTATCTAAAATTACTTACTTATATTCAGTATTTAAGTTGTTTTAATTAATTTAAAAACTGAACCCCATCCTTTTAAAAGTTTGATAACAACAATAATAATCTTTCAACAGTTTAAAATGTTACATTTTAAATTTTTTTTTACAATAAGCATCCTTAAAAACGTGTAAATTTACAATTACCTTATGAAATTTTTGAACACAATAATAGGCTAATATTTAAACACTTACATTTTTTATGCATTTTATATATATATAATGTATCCTAGCTGCATAGATGGTTTCAAGATGTTTTTTTACCGTAGTGTGATTCAATATTTCAATATATAACATCTACATTTTAATACTTTTGAGTATGGTTATGTCACAAATCCTCAATATCTTACTAAATAATTTTCATTCACTAAATTCCTCAGTGTTTTCTTTTGTTCATTGAGTTTTAGAGTGACTGCTATATTTAATAATGAAATGAAACCCTAAAGGACTGTGATTCTAAACAAAAGTGGTATATTAATGATTTATTGGAACATAGTTGTTAAAGCTGTCAGTGCGTAGAGCTTCTCTACGTTAGTAACACCTGGTAAAACCCGACGTTTGCAGCGAGCGGGAAGCTGTTCATGTGGGGCGAGAACACGGAGGGTCAGATCGGTCTGGGGAAGAGGAGCCAGGCGTCCTCGCCTCAGGAGGTCAGCGTGGGACGTCCCATCAGCTGGGTGTCCTGTGGATACTA
The DNA here is from genome assembly GCA_028564705.1 of Apricaphanius iberus. Lineage (NCBI taxonomy): Eukaryota > Metazoa > Chordata > Actinopteri > Cyprinodontiformes > Aphaniidae > Apricaphanius > Apricaphanius iberus. The sequence goes on along the minus strand of JAPXFQ010001717.1, from coordinate 40,355 downwards.
CCACTCAGCTCTGGTGACGGGTGAGGAGCAGAACGGCGAAGCAGCACATCCACCAGGATGGGGTGGTGTTTGACCCGTGGTGTGTTTGTGGCAGAGGACGGAGGTCTGTACACGTTTGGGGAACGGGACAGCGGAAAGCTGGGTCTGTCCACGGAGCAGCTGTCGGGACACAGACTCCCCCAGCGGGTGAAGAGCATCAAGGATCCGGTGAGGCGGGTGGCCTGTGGTGGAGGACACACGGTGGCTCTAACAGGTGGGTGAGGAACACAGCAAACCTGCTGGGGAAACATGGCAATTACAACCTTATGGGAGCAAATACACACATTTTAAACCAAAAATTAGGAATGAAGGTGTTTTTTTGTCTGTTTTTAAATTAATTAACAGATATTGCCCCATGTCCTGTATTATTAATTTTGTTTCTCAAATGTTTTTAATTAATAAATTATTTAGACATCGCATTTTATTTTGTAAATGGTAATTGTGCTTCATGTTTTTTTATATTAGTACTGGATTAAATAGTGACATTATGTTTTATATTCTTTTTTTTTTCCATTTTCACTGTTTCCATTTCTAGTGTTTTTTCCTCATGAATTAAATGTTTAAATCTGAATTTTTTGACTAACTTGATTTTAGATAATTGGATTAGAACAATGAAAGAATACAAGTGTTTCCTGACTCCTGTGTAATCGAATGAAATAGCTGACAGGCTGTTTTCTGTTTGTTGAGGAGAAAGATGCAATTATTTGGCAATTGATATTTATGAAGGATTCCTTATGCCAATCGATAAGATTAATAATTTATGGAAAATTATTATATACAGGGCACCACCTGATATTCAGGAACCATAAAGAATAGCAAATATTTCAGTCTGTTATCATTTACTATCTGCCTGGTTAAGGCTGAGGTATTTAAACCAAAGGTGAAGTGTTTGAGCTCTAGTCGTACGTTGTACAGCACCTTACTACGCACCTTCCAAAACACAATAATTTATTTACAAAAGAAGAAAAATAATGAAGCAAACATTTTAATCAACTAAACTCGTAATACTCACTACTAATTAGAATAAATGAATAATTAACTACTAAAATACAGAACAAAATGAATAGATAAATATGCAATAAAATAGAAACCATAAATCCTGATGTCACAGTTCTGTAGCAATCTGGACTGGAGAACGGAAAACGTACAAACTTTGTCCAAAAACTCTTATTTTATATTTTTAGCAGAGCTGTTAAACTATTAAAAATGTTGATCTAATTAATCACAGGTTAGCAGTGAATTAATTAACATTCCTAAATATAACTAAAACAACTAAATTTTCTGTGTAAATAACGGAAAAATCTAAACGCAATGGCTCTTTTTTAAATTAAATATAATGGAAATGAATTAAATTTTTGTTTTGAACTCCCCAATCACATTTACAATGCATCTGTGGTCTCATATGAAACATAATAACAAAAAGAGGTAGATCTAACCAAAATATATGAATAAACTTTACATTTGGACATCAGCAGTCTGTGTTAAACTTCACATAAATCAAATGTCACAATTTATAATTTTCCCATAAGTAAACACCCAGTAGATAAAACCCTGGTTCATCACAACAGGAAATGAACGCTCTTATTGTGAAGATGTACACAGCTACTTCCGCTAATAGTTAGCACTAATTTAAATCCCAAAACGTAACTCTGAATGAGTAATTTTGTATTTTTAACACAGCGGTATCTCACTATGAAATGTACTGAAGCTCAACGGTGAGCCAACATTTATAAATCAACTTAAATACGGAGCATTTACACGAGCTGACATCTGAAGCAGATGGATAATTCCACAGACAACTTATGAACTTATCATATCAACAAAGCCAATACAGCAATAATAATATACTGACATGCCATTTAGGATCGCAAACACAAGCTGCTTCCCAACAATTAGCTGTTTGGCTGCTTAGGAAGGAGAGCTGATGTTGTGCAGGCTGAATTATCAAATCAAAAACTTTAATCAAATCAAACTTTATTTATAAAGCGCTTTTCAAACAAAGAAAGTTACTCAAAGGGCTTTACAGATTTAAAATAACCCCACAACCCCCCCCCTTCAAAAAATAAAATCATCAGTGCAAATACAACCCCCTCCCAACCCAACCCATCAGCCATACTCACTCACACACACACTTAGAAGCTACAAAAAGCGGGCTGAGTACAGATGAGCCAGGAAATGCCATCATGGGAGCCATCTGCATCAGCAGCAGCAGATCAACAGCAGCAGCCAAGGCTCCGACCCAGGGCGCCCAGAGGAGGGAGGGCTGGTACCCCCACCTCCACCCAAGCGCTACCTGGGGGGCACCGAGGCAGCCACAGCCGACCACCGCCCCCGATGCAGGGGCCCCCCAGAGAGGAAACACTGGCAAGAAAGATTAAAATACATTAAAATATAAAGTTAATAAAATATAAAGTATATAAAGTATAAAACAATAAGTGTAAAACAAATAATAAAAATGCAAAGCAGATTAATAAATAAACAGTTAAAAGCTAAACTAAAAATTAAATCAGGTAAAACATGCTGAGCGATTAAAAATATATTTATAAATAATTATTAGTTAAAGGCTAAGCTAAAAAGGTGAGTCTTGAGTCTGCTCTTAAAAACATAAACGTTCTCTGCGGCCCTGAGATCCTCTGGCAGCCTGTTCCAGAGGTGAGGGCCATAATAATGGAAAGACGCCTCACCATGAGTCCTTGTCCTGACTTTGGGGATGACAAGGAGACGGCTACCAGAGGAGCGCAGAGACCGCGAGGGTTCATACGGTAAAAGCATTTCTGACAGATAAGAAGGCCCAAGACCATTAAGACACTTAAAAACCATTAAAAGAACCTTAAAATCGATCCTAAAACATACGGGGAGCCAATGCAGTGATTCTAAGACCGGTGTAATGTGCTCCCGCCTCCTAGTCTTCATCAGAACACGAGCTGCTGAATTCTGTAGAAGCTGTAAACCTGAGGTAGTCTTTTTGGGAAGACCAGAAAGCAGGGCATTACAATAATCAATTCTACTGGTGATAAAAGCATGCATTAGCGTCTCCGTATTGGCCCGAGAGAGAATGGGGCGGACTCTGGCAATGTTCTTTAGATGATAAAAACCTATTTTGGTGATGTTTTTAATGTGAGGGATAAAAGTCAGCTCAGAGTCAAAAATCACACCCAGGTTCTTCACTTGTAAAGAAGAATTAAAAGACAATGATTTTAGTTTTGGTAAAAGTTTTTCTCTCTGAGCCTCAGGACCGATAACTAAAACCTCAGTTTTGTCCTGGTTGAGCTGGAGAAAGTTTTCTGCCATCCAGGATTTAATGTCTAAAATGCAGTTAAAAAGTGCCTCCATTGGCCGTGTGTCATCAGGAGACATGGAGATGTACAACTGCGTATCATCAGCATAACTGTGAAAGTTCACTCCATGTCTCCTGATAACACTGCCAAGAGGGAGCATATACAGGTTAAAAAGCACTGGGCCTAAAACTGAACCCTGGGGAACACCACAAGTGATCTTATGGACCTTAGAGGAACAGGTATCTAAACTTACCTTAAAAGTCCTGTCTGTGAGGTAGGATGTGAACCATTTGTGAACAGCACCAGAGAGGCCGATCTGTTTTAAACGAGTTAAAAGAATAGTGTGGTCTACTGTATCAAAGGCAGCGCTTAGATCCAGAAGAACCAACACAGTCACCTTTTTAGCATCATAGTTTAATCTAAAATCATTTAAAATCTTTAAAAGCGCCGTCTCTGTGCTGTGGTTCATCCTAAAACCAGACTGAAATTTCTCTAGGACATTATGAGCGTTAATAAAATCATTAAGTTGAATAAAAACAAGTTTTTCTAAAACTTTGCTTAAAAATGGTAAGTTAGATACTGGTCGGTAGTTGTTTAAATCATTAAAATCTAAATTGCACTTCTTCAGCAGGTGCCTAACTACCGCCGCTTTAAAGGCAGCAGGAAAAACCCCCGTCTGAAGGGAGCAATTCATAAAGTTTAAAATCTCATCTTTAAAAGAACCATAAAATTGCTTAAAAAACCTGGTGGGAATCGGGTCCAAAGCGCTTGTGGTGGGCCTCACTGAGGAGAAAACTTTATCAAGGGTTCCAGCTTCTATCAGGACAAAACTGTCCAGTGTTTCCTCTGGTGAAGGCAGACACTCTGATTTGTCTAAAACCATGTTTGTTTGAGAGGATAAAATATTACATCTGATGGTGTCTACCTTCCCTCTGAAGTGGTCTGCATACTCCTCACAGAGAGTGTATGAGGGGGTTTTCTGAAAAGTATTAGAATTATGATGTAAAATGTTGTCAATGGTGGAAAACAGAATTTTGGGATTATTTTTATGTTCTGAGATGATTCTGGAAAAGTATGTATTTCTGGAATTTCTTAAAGCGTTATTATATAATTTGAGATGTTCTATGTATATCTGATGATTTATTGTGATTTTATTTTTCCTCCATTTCCTTTCTGCCACCCTGCAGCTCCTCTTTAATTTTCTAATAGCTGCATTTCTCCACGGTACTGTACGTTTTGAATGAGGGTTTATAACTTTAATTGGAGCCAGCAGGTTGAGAGCAGATTTAAGCCTACTGAATTATAAACAGGGCGGTATTCTATGCATGCGTTCATTGCATAAAAAAAAGAGTTAATTCTAGGAATGAATCAACCCTTGTCGGTGCATTAATTTCAACAGCTCTAACTTTTAGCTGTTTTTTGCACAAAGATATCCATGTTTACCTTTTCTGGTAATATGGGGCATCGCTCTTAGCTGACGCCAAGAATCCACGGTGTTTAACATCTCTGGAAAAGCAGAACCGAAATAAGGAACCGCAATGTGCGCTGCTTTTCGGTCTGGTTATTACCGTTTGTGAGAGCTGGTGCCATCATGGCACCGAATATCGCCACCCATTCCTAGTCATATTAATAGCCTACTTTTATGTTTTAAAATCTACAAAGGTTTGAGTATTAAAACTAGTAAGAGCTGTCTGAGAAAAGTGTGTGGAAAAGGGTTTTACAGCCTTAAAACACAATAATAAAGAAAAGGACGTTAAATACGTTAGCCAGTGGCTAACAATAGGTTGCTAAGGGTTAGCTAGCAGTGGGGTTCTGGGCTCCGTGGCTGACCGGGCGCAGATAGCATTTTAGCTGAAATGTCGGCTTCGTCCTTTCTGGTTTGGCTACGTATCAATCGGCTCCCCCGGTTTACATCTGCTTCTCATGTGGAGCTAGAATGCTGGTTAGCGCCACCTAATGGCAGGTTGAGGCACAACATGTGTAATATTGACATGAATGAAGTAGCTGGCCGACTGATTTCCGGAGCGTTTCTGGCTTCCAGATGACGACGTCTACTCGTTCGGATTGGGTCAGTTCGGTCAGCTCGGCCACGGGACGTTCATCTTCGAGGCGCGGCTTCCTCGGCCGGTCGAACACTTCAGGAAGGGCCGGGTATGCCACGTGTCCTGTGGAGAAAACCACACGGCTGTCATCACAGGTGAACACCACCGCCTCAGCGTTCATTCTTTGCTCTCTGATCTGAAGCGGCGCTCTGACAGCCGGACTGTCTCCTCAGAGGCAGGGCTGCTCTACACCTTCGGAGACGGCCGGCACGGCAAGCTGGGCCTGGGGGAGGAGAACTTCACCAACCAGTTCAGACCCACCCTCTGTCCTCGCTTCCTGAAGTACATCGTCCAGGCGGTGAGCTTCTGATCCACGTTCAGACGTTAGGATTCCTGGGTTTTACTGCATCCGTGTCTGCTTCCTGTCCAGGCGGCGTGCGGAGGCTGTCACATGGTGGTTCTGGCCCGGCCCAGAGATCCCAGCTCCTCTGACCCGATTCTGGAGGACGAGGACGTGACCGAGGACGTCTGGGAGAAATCCTACGTGGAGCTGCTGGGGGACACGGCCGACTCCTCCGCTCTGCAGCGCAGCCTCTCCGCCCGGCTCCGCCGCAGAGAGAGGGTGAGTTCTGAGGCTGGGAGCGGGTCCAGATGGATCCAGAACCAACCTTCCACTGACAGAACTTCATTCTGGCCTTCAGGAGAGATCTCCGGACCAGTTTGGAACCACCGCCAGGACTCCTGGTTTCCTTCAGCCGCTTCTTCCTGTCTCCGCTCAGACCGCTCCGCCCAGACTTCCTCCTCCGGTTCTGGACCACAGGAAGGTTCTGAACGGGACCGCCCAGCAGGGGAGCACAGACTCCATCCATCAGGGTACCTACTACACCTCCACCTACCAGGATAACACACATTAACCACTCTGGCTTCTTTAATGAGAAAATACAGATTTATTCATTCATAAAATATATTTTTATTTTTAAAATAATTTGTATCCTTTTTTTACTTTATTTTCATTACATACCCAACATAGCTTACAACTGATTCAACCAATAATTTTTAATTTATAATAAAAAAAGTATTTGTTTCTTCTTTTATTGAGTTTCTTTAGATTTATTTAAATAACTTTAAATGTTTTAAATATTTTTGTTTTATTCAAATGTATTTTGCACACCACATAGTTTAGAATAAAATGTCCAATGATAGTTTAGTTTATATTAGTATTTATTTATTTGTTTATTTAATAAAATATATATTTATTTTCAAAATTATTTTTATCCTTTTTTAAATTCATTTTCATGACATACCCAACATAGCTTAAAACTGATTAAAATAATCATTTTTAATTTATAATAGCTTTTTTTTAATTTGTGTTTACTTGTTTCTTTGCATTTATGTAAATTAATCTAAATATTTTTGTTTTACTTAAATTTATCATAAGCATTTTTCTAAATGTTTTCTTGTACACCACATAGTTCAGAATAAGATGTTCAATAATTGTTCAGTGCATTTTATTTATTTATTTACTTATTTATATTTAAAACATATTTTTACCCTTTTCTATTTTATTTTCATTATATACCCAACATTGGTTACAACTTATTCAGTTAATAATTATTAATTTATAATAAGAATGCATAATTTTACTTTTTTAAGTTTCTTTGCATTTATTTGAATTCATTTAAATATTTTTTTTTCATTCAAATTTATCATGATAATTTTTCTAAATGTTTTCTTGTACACCACATAGTTTAGAATAAAATATCTAATAATATTTTAGTTATTAGCGTCCATGTATTTATTGATGCATTTATTCTTGAATTCATCAGTCCGTGAGATAATTCTTTCTCATTGTTTATTTATATTTTCCATTTGTTAAATAATGTTATTAATAATCTTTTTCTGTTTATGAATGTATTAAAATTGTATCTGTTTTATTTATTAATATTTTTAAAATCAAATTTAATGTTAAGGTCTTAATCTACTTTGATTTACCCTTCAATGTACATTTTATTTGTGTATTTTTGTTCACCTTTTTTTATTTTTTATTTTAGGGATTTTTTTATTTGCATGTATTTGAGTGACTTTAAAACCATTTTTATCCATAAAATGTATTTAGAGTCTTTTACAAATATTTCCTAGCGTGCCACCATATCATAGAAGTTGAAGCAGAATAGACAGATGTGAATATTTTTATAGCAAAGTGCGTGTTTCAGCGTTAACCCCGCCTGTTGTGTTTTGCGTTCGGCACGCTGCTGAGTCGTGTTGTGTTTCTCAGAGCAGACGGGGGGCGGGGCCAGCAGCGTGGAGGAGAGCCTGACGGACACCGACAGCGTTAAAGGTCTGGGAGAAACCACAGACTTCCTGAACATGGTGAGAACTCTCTGGGTTCCCCCTGAGGTGGAAGAAGGTGGCGTTTTCCTGCTCATCAACCGTTTGTTTCCTCTCAGACTCACGTGATGAAGACGGATCCCAGCGATAACAGCCTGTCTCTGTCTCCTCTGCAGAAGGTAGGTCCGCCTCTGGTCTTCATCGGCTCCTCTCCCTCCTTCATCAGGCTGCTTCCTGAGCTTGTTTCTGTTTGATGCATTTGAAGCAAACTCCTGCTGCAGCCTGATTGGTTCCCGTCACGTTTCTTTGCTTTGCTTCTATCTCCTGCATGTTGCTGCTCTCCTCTAATGACGCCTCTTTTCCGTCCTCTTCTTGCTTTCTGTGCTGGGATAGAGGAAAGGTAAGCATGCTAAGCCAATCCGAGCGCAGAAAAAGGAGAGGGAGCGCGGCGGCGGGTCGCCTCGCCGAGCGTTACCCACCGAGCTCCTGAAGGGCGGCGACACTCGGCCTTCTTCTGCCCAGAAGCAGAGGAAGACGGAGCAGAACAAGCAGAAGCTCCAGCTGGCTGTGGAGCGGAGAAGGAGAGGAGGTGGAGACAAAGCTCAGAGTGTGGAGGAGGTCAGGAAGGCTGGGAGGAGCCAGAACCCAGCAGTAGACAAGAAACTACATCCAGAACCCAGACGGAAAGGTTCTGAACCTGTTCCAGCTCCAGAACAGTCCAACGTTAGAGGTTCCCTAAGAGAGAGCTCTCAGCCAATCAGAGGAGAGAACAAAGCTCCCCGATCCAAACAGAACCAGGATTTATCCAAACAGTCCAAAAATCAGAGAAACAGGAAAGAAGCTGAGGGCAGGAAGGAAACGTCCTCAGATCTACGTCGGCTCGCTGGAGCTGCAGCCCTGGCAGCAGGGGGCGCTGTTCTATTCCAGCAGATGGCGTCCAGGAGCCCAGGAAGCTCCCCGTCCGCGTCAGAAGACCGCCGCAGCATTCCTGATCCAGAAGAGTCCGAATCCCGCTCTGCTGAGGAACCGGGCCGCAAGTCAGCCGTCAGCATCAGCGTCATCCCTGGGAGTCAGGAAGAGGAGGAGGAGGAGGAGGAGGAGGAAGAGGAAGAGGAAGAGGAGGAGGAAGAGGAGGAGAAAACAGGAGGGGAAGAGAAAGACAGAGAGACTCCTCAACCAGAATATCTGTCTGATGAGGAGGAGGAAGAGGAAGAGGAGGAGGAGGAAAAAACCAGGGGAGCCGCAGAGACTGAAGAGAGAGGAAGTAAGGGAGGAGACACAGAGGAGGAGGAGGAGGAAGAAGAGGAGGAGGAGGAGGAAGAGGAAGGCTCGAGTCAGGAAACCCAGAGTAAAGGAGCAGGGAGTGATGAAGAGGAGGAAAGCACCTTAAAAAGTGAGAGTGAGGAAGAGGAGGAGGAGGAAAGTGACAATTTAAAGTCATCAGGAGAAACATTGGGGAGTGAGGAAGAGGAGGAAATAAGACAGGGAAGTGAAGGTGAAGAAGAGGAGGAGGAGGAGAGTGGCAAGACACAGAGCGAGGGAGAGAAGGAAGCTGAAGAGGAGGAAGAGGAAGCTGAAGAGGAGGAAGAGGAAGCTGAAGAGGAGGAGGAGGAAGCTGAAGAGGAGGAGGAGGAAGCTGAAGAGGAGGAGGAGGAAGCTGAAGAGGAGGAGGAGGAAGCTGAAGAGGAGGAAGAGGAAGCTGAAGAGGAGGAAGAGGAAGCTGAAGAGGAGGAAGAAAGTGAAGAACAAGAAGAGGAAGATGAAGAGGAGGAAGAAAGTGAAGAACAAGAAGAGGAAGATGAAGAAGAGGAGGAAAAGGAAAGTGAAGAAGAGGAAGATGAAGAAGAGGAAAGTGAAGAACAGGAGGAAGAAGAGGAGGAGGATGAAGAAGAGGAGGAGGAGGAAGATGTTCTGAAGAAGAAAGAGGAAGTCTCAGACAGGAAACATCAGACCAGGAAACCTTCAGCTGGAGGAAGACGAGGAGGAAGAGGTCCATCAGCAGGAAGCGAGGAAGAGGAGTTCTGGGACGATGTTCTACCTGAATACCTCAGCCTGAGATGACGTCCATCAACAGTTACCTTCTGGAACGTAAGAGTTACTTTATGGAATTCAAGAGATACTTTCTAGTACCTAAAAAAGGTACTTCCTGGAACCTAAGTTACTTTCTGCAACTTAAGGAGGTACATTTTGGAATGTAAGAGTTTTTTTCTGATACTAAAAAGTTACTTTTGATGCTTAAATATTACTTTCTAGAACTAGAGAGTTACATTCTAGACTAAAAAGATACTCTCTGGGACACTAGAGCTACTTTCTGGCACTTGAAAGCTACTCTCTGGAACTGTAGTTACTTACTCGAACTTAATTTTTAAATGTTACTTTCTAGACTAAAAAAATACTTTCTGGTACTTAAATTGTACTTTCTATATCTTAAAAGTTAATGTCTGGAACTGTACCATTACTTTATGGTCCTTTAGAGTTACTTTCTAGAACTGAAAAGTTAGTTTCTGAAACTAAACGTAACTTTCTGGAACTTACATTTACTTTCTTTAGAGTTACATTAATGCACTTAACAGTTACTTTCTAGAATTTAAAGGATACTTTCTGGAATTCAAGACTTCCTCTCTGGAACTTAAGTTATTTCTAAGACCCAAAAGTTACTTTCCGTTTACCAAAGTTACTTTTTACACTTAAATGTTACTTTCTAGAATTAAACGTTACTTTCTAGAACTTAAAAGGTACTCCCTGGAATTCAAGAGTTACTTTCTGCAACGTACATTTACTTTCTGGAGCTTTAGAGTTACGTTAATGAACTTTAGTTACTTTCTAGAATTTAAACGTTACTTTCTAGAACTGAGGAGTTAGTTTATGAAACTAAAAGTTCCTTTCTGTAACTTACATTTACTTTCTGAAAGTTGAGAGTTACTTTCTACAACTTAATAGTTACTTTGTAGAACTTAAAGGATACTGTCTGGAATTCAAGAGTTACTTTCTGAAACTTAACATTTACTTTGTAGAACTTAAAAGTTACTCTTTTGAAACTACAGAGTTAGTTTCTAGAACTTAAGGAGGTATTTTTTGGAACTAAAATGTTACTTTATGTAATTGAAAGAATCACATCCGAAACTTTTGGTTTACTTTCTGGAATCGTCTCTATAGAGCTTACAAGCTAGTTTTTAGAATTTTAACACAATGTTTCAAGTTTATGTAACTTTTAAGTTACTTTAACAAAAACTTGCCAGTTAAGTTTCAGGTTATATTCATTCCATAGAGCAAAAAGTTTTTTTTTTCTGAAACTTCCATGGTTGTGAGAAGACGAATCACTTCTAAAACAACTTTCTTTCTAAAAATACTAAGCTAAAGTCATATTTCATAGCATTGCCTCTGGAGCATTTTTTTTATAAACTTTAGTGTGTTTTATTGGTAACCTTTTTATAATTAAGGGACTGCCAATGCAATGCATGGAGGCAGTGCAAATCCATTGCAAAGCAATGGATTTGCACTGCCTCCATGCAATTGCATTGGCAGTCCCTTATTACTATTCACCTCTAAACTGGACTCTTAATATTTATTATTCTTCCGCCACCCTTAATGCGGGTCGTACCGTAGCGTGCACCCCCACAATATATACATCAAAACGACCGGCTCGATCGTGTGATGTGTGCTATTACTTTTATTGGCGATTGGAGTTACCATGGCGACGTAATAAGCGAAAAACCACGCAAAAAGAAGCCCAAAATCCCCATAGGAAATGAATGGGAAAAGGAGTCAAAAACCATGAAAATCACCTATTTTTGAAGATTTACTGTGTCACCATACAATAACCTAGCAACACCATTCGAAATCCAGATTGTAGCCACGTCCGTGCTGTGTTCAGCATTGAAGACCGCATGTCGATAGCTGTTTCGGTTTTGTCACAATTTGACTTTGTTCGACCCAAAGTTTGCCCCAAATCGACATTTTTAGAGTGGAGCAGCTCGTTAAGCAGAGTGTGGAGTGATGGACTTTTGGAAGGTCCTCATAAAAATTTAACTCGACGTCACGGCCACATATTTCGCACTAGTGACATGATTTTCGGTCATGAAATAGAGCCGCCCTTTGTGATTCTCAGGATGATTTCAAAATTTCCCTATGTCGCACGGTTTTCTCTCAGCGAGCTCTAGATCGCTCAAAGTGGAACCCAGTTTTAGGGCTTTTCTCCTATAGTTTATCATTGTGGCTCCTCATGATTTTCTCCAACAGAGAGATGATCTTAGTTGTCTTTCACTTGTTCCCTCTCGGACTGTGAACAAGGTAGAGACTTTTGCTTTTTATAATTTGGAGAATTTTCTCATGCTTTTTAAATAGCTTTCTAATAAAGTCTGAGATTTGGTACATTTTATAAACCCAGTTTTTAAGGAATTTATTTCAGGTTTAGCCATTTTAATCCATCTGACTCATGGACCGACTGCTCTAACTTGGTTCACGGTGCCTTTTTCTTCCATCTTCATTTCTCTCTTGTTTCTGTGTTGTTTTAAATATCAAACCTGATGATTTTCTGTTCTATTATTGCTTTTTCATATCTTGTAAATATTTTTTCATTGTTTCCATGTTTGTCTTTGGCACTTTTTCAGTTATTAATGCACATTTTTCTACTTGTCTCACTTTTGTGTTTCTAATAAAATGTGGAATTCACATCTTTTTAAACTGTTTTACTGCTCAGAAAACATTAATAAAATCAGTAAAGAATAAGTTTCCCAGATCTTCTGACTAATTGGAAAAGAAGAAGATATGAGAGTTATGTTTATTTTTGATTGATTGTTCTAAGGAGGGGAGGGGTACACTTATGGGACCAATTATTTAGTAATAATAAAATCACCTTTACACCCTCTGATTAAATGTGCTTCAGTATCTAAATTATAAATTTCAAAGTAAAAGAAGATTGAACTACAAAAAAAAATAATTTAAATGTTTCAACATTATTTCACCATGCAAAATACAACCTTGTCTATTCTATAGCCCCCCTTAAAAACTGAGAAATAGTCGTTTTAATTTATCCTAATATGACACAATTGTTTTTGTTTTTCTTGTGGAGTGACTTCTGTTGCTCATGCTCACTGTCGTTCTACTATTTTTAATAAAAATATCAGTGGTCCTAAACGGCATCCCTGTGGTTCTCCATGAACTCTCTCCATAAATTCCAACTCATCACCTTCCGATATGTCAAAGGTTTGAGAAAAATCAGTGTGCCAAGACGGCATCCTTGTGGTACACCGGGATTAAAATTAGCCTGTTTTAATAACTTGAATCGTATAAATTCTGATTAAATCTAACTTTTAACTAGTAGCTGTAATAAAAGTTTGACTCTTTACTGGGGAATTACTAATTTAATGTCTAAAAGTCAGATAAAAGTGACTCCAGGGTGTCAAACCAGCTCCTTCCTAACTCCAGACGTTTCCGCATCAGACGGTCATCATAACTCGGTTTATTGGTGAGTTATGGAGCAGCATTATTAGATCCCCTCATGTTTCATTCCCAGACGATCAGGTCAGACCTGACTGCTTCCTCCACCTGTAGTTCTGCTTGTGTACCTGTAGGTGGCGTTTTCCTCCCGTTTTTAAAACAAACACCAGAATAAAAGAGTTTTTGCCTTTTTTTTTTCTTTTTTTTTGGACGTCAGGATGGGGTGGAGGCATCTGACCAACAGGAGGAGGACAAAGCGGACGATGAGACGGAGACGTCGTCCCCAGCAGAGAGTCCTGTAAATATGCCACCGTTGTCCATGTCTGTGTGAAGTGAGCGTGTTTTTGGCTCTAACCTGTCGCTTCTCCGCTCTCTGAAGTTGGATGCAGCGTCTGGAGGCGTCAGTCAGCGGGAAGGTGACGTAGCTGCAGCTTCATCAGCATAATGTCTGCTCAGATGTCCCTACAGATGCCTTACATGTCTCATATCTACAGCAGCAGAGGTCAAGGACGACCACCAGCTGCCAGATGTAACCAGCGGGGACGCAGACGTCCGCTCCGACAGCCAATCAGGCTCCAGCAAGAAGGTAAAACCCCATCAGCACCTAAAGCTGAGCTGTAGTTCAGTCCTAACGGGCTCCTTGTCCTCAGCTGTCTCTCTTCAGACGGCTGTCTTCGTCCAGGTCCAAGCAGACGGATGTCCCCACAGCGAAGGGCCCCGTCGATGGAGACGTAGCCGTCCCGGCGGAGCCTGTGTCCCCTGCTGAGGGGACGGTGACTCCGTCTGGACCCAGAGAGCCTCGGTCCGGAGCCTGCAGCCTGCTGTAGTCCCAGGAGGAGACGTATTGGTAGGAAGCGGCTGCTGGACAGGTCCTCTGCTTGTTCTGATCCAGCAGGTTCTCCTAACCTCAGCTTTAAAGGTCAACACTGAGCCAGTTCATTTGCAGGACTACCTACATCCTCCTGATGGAGCAGCGCTCGTTTCTGTCAGTGTGGGTCACGTTGGAGAGCTGATGATAGAAACTCTTCATCTGATGGGACAGAAAAGCCTTTAGGTGCATTTAAATCCAGTCTTCAGTTCACTCTTTAAAGGAATATTCCTCCTAAAACTCTCTGTGACTCCAAACTAATCTGGTAGGGGTGGAAATACATAGATAAAAACAATATGACTAATTCAATATTAAATAAAAACTACATGGAATGAAATAAAACCAAAAAGGGAACATTAACAAAAATAAATTAAAGTTATTAAAATACAGTAAAGTTTAAAATAAATAAACATAAAATAGAATAAGGCAAAAAATACACGGAAAAATTTGTTAGATTAAAATCAGATAAAGCAGAAAATATAAGATTATTAACCAAATATAAAATGGCCTACAAAAAAAACGTACATAAAAAATAAAATAAAGCAAAAACATGCATTAAAAGCACATTTTTTATATAATCAAATAAAAAATATGGAACAAAACTGAAGAATTAAAAAGTCCTTTTTAACCAAAGTTCACAGAGTTTAGGTATCTGGGGTCTTGTTCACGAATGAGGGAAAAATGGAGCGGGAGATCGATAGGCGGATTGGTAAGGCGTCTGCAGTTATACAGGCGCTGTACCGGTCTGTCGTGGTTTCTCCCTTAGAGAAAAGGTGAGAAGCTCGGTCGTCTGGTGGGGGCTCAGAGTAGAGCAGCTGCTCCTCCACATCGAGTGGAGCCAGTTGAGGTGGCTCGGGCATCTGGTCAGGATGCCTCCTGGACGCCTCCCTGGTGAGGTGTTCTGGGCACGTCCCACCGGGAGGAGAACCTCTCATTCCAAAATCCTTTTTTGATCCCAGAGAGAAATGAAGTGGTGTTGTATCTCATTACTAATTCATTTTTTCATTGAGTTGTTGTAGACCATGATGGCTGTGGGGAGAAAAGATTTCCTGTAGCGGTCTGTGTTGCAGCGAAACTGAAGAAGCCTCTGACTGAAGATACTCTGTTGCTGTAGGATAGTCTCATTAAGAGGATGCTCAGGGTTGTTCATAATCTTTTTCGTGTTATGAAGAATCCTTCTTCGCATCATTATCACCAGTTGTTCCACGTTTGTTCCCAGAACAGAACCAGAACAGAACCAGCCTTCTTTATCAGGATGTTGAGCCGTTTTTAGTCCCTGGCTCTGATGGTGCTACCCCAACAGATGATGGAAAAAGAGATGACACTCTACACCACAGACTTTTAGAAGATTTGCAGCATCTTCCTGCAAACCTTGAAGGACCTCAGCTTCCTCAGAAAGTCCAGTCTGCTCTGTCCCTTTTTGTGGACGGCTTCACTGTTGATTCTCCGGTCCAGTCTGTTGTCCAGGTGAACTCCGAGGTATCTGTACTCATCAACCACCTCCACTTTTTCTCCCATGATGGAGACAGTCTTTGACTTATTCCTGTTTCTTCTGAAATCTACAATCATCTCCTTTGTTTTGTTCACATTCAAGGTAAGATGATTGTTTCCACACCATGCCACAAAGCTTCTCACCAGCTCTCTGTATTCAGCTTCTTCTCATCTCTGATACACCCAAAAATTGCAGAGTCGTCTGAGTATTTCTGCAGATGACCGGTCTCTGTCTTATACTGGAGGTCTGAGGTGTACAGAGTGAAAAGGAATGGTGAGAGTACAGTACCCTGTGGTGCTCCTGTGCTGCTGACCAGCTGGTTTGACCCACAATCCTTCAGTCTCACAAACTGTGGTCTGTTTGTCAGGTAGTCATTGATCCAGCTGATTGTTGAGGCCTCCACCTGTGTCTGCAGGAGTTTCTGACAAAGAAAATCAGGATGAATTGTGTTAAATTAAACAACATGATTCTCACAGTGCTGCCTACTTTGTCCAGATGACAGTGAGTTGGTTGAAGCAGGTTGATGATGGCATCTTCAACACCATCACCATGGCGATAAGCAAACTGCAGGGGGTCCTGATAAGTTCTAGTTTGCTTCCTCAGGTGGGGCAACATGGAGTCTCCCCAGGACCTTCATGATGTGGGATGTCAGGGCGACAGATTAATGGTCATTGATGACTGATGGGTGAGTTTTCTTTGGTACTGGAACAAGGCAGGATGTATTCCACAACACTGGAACCTTCTGGTTCAGGCTAATGTTGAACAGGTGCTGCAGAATCCCACAGAGCTTGCTCTGCACAGGTCTTCAGGACTCTGGGGCTGAAACCATCTGGACCTGCAGCTTTGTTCCGGTTCAGTTTCTCCAACTGCCTCTTCACCTGATTTCTAGAGACAGACAGGTGGGAGAGTGAGATAAAGGGGGTAGCAGCATCTGTTCATGTCTGAGGTGGAAGATAAAACATCTGAGGTGTGAGAGGACAGGTGTGGGTCAGAGGAGAGGGGGATGCCTGATACATAATCACTGATTCCTATATTTATCAAGTATGAAGGAATCATTTCCAAGAGGAATGAGTGTAAATAAAATAAAGTTTTACCTGCATCCAGAATGCAAGAAGCTGTCTGATGGATGTTAGAGGGAACAACTAAAGAAATACAGTTTATAAATGTTCTAACAGATGAACGGCCCTCTACTCCTCAAGCACATTCCTGTGCTTCTTCTGTGGCTAATAAGGTTTCAAATACTAAATAGATGATCAAATAAAAAAACGTATATTTCTTCTAACATTAACGGACGTCATCCTGTCCTTTCTCCCTCTGCTCCAGATCCACCATTTCACCTCCCCCTTTGGTCTCCCCAATAAGCCACTTCATAAACTCCTAACTCCTCCAGAACTCTGCGGCCCAGATCAGAACCAGGACTCCCATTACCCCAGTTCTTCAGCATCAACCATAGCGTTCTAATTCTGGTGTTTAAGTGCATCCACATCACCACGCGTCTCCACTGAGCTTGTTGCTCCTTTCCCAGCTTCTCACCAAGGGGAGCCGAGCTTTCAGTCGCTCTGAAACTCACAAATATCGACTCTCCTCCTTTATTTTAATCACGGCTCAACACACATCTGTCCAAACGCGCTCATTCACTTCAGACGTCTACTGGTTGGAGATTTAAACAATGGTTTTACTATTTTTTTGTCTATATATTAGTATTTTTCTGTTTTATTTTTCTTTGTAAGGTGACCTTGGGTTTTAAAAAGGCACCTTCAAATAAAATCTATATTATTATAAAGCAGAAAAGACACAATCAAATAAAACATAAACCAGACAAACATTCAGCCAGTTTAGCTACCAACCTGTTTTATGGT
This sequence comes from Apricaphanius iberus, assembly GCA_028564705.1. Classification (NCBI taxonomy): domain Eukaryota; kingdom Metazoa; phylum Chordata; class Actinopteri; order Cyprinodontiformes; family Aphaniidae; genus Apricaphanius; species Apricaphanius iberus. The sequence continues at coordinate 23,010 of JAPXFQ010001717.1, read as the reverse complement.
GTTTGATTTATAATTTAGGTTTTATGTTAGAATCAAGAGAAACATAATCACAAACATTTGATTTATCATGTTTGTAATAAACCTGCTTCACATGTGAGGAGGACAGCCGCCTGTTCCAGAAAGCTTGGCTAACTTACCATGTGGAAAACTCTGAATTCACGAGTCACAGAGGAAACTGAAGAGGAAAAAAAGGACAGAATACCTCAAAGATGTGGATATGGAAGAATTAATGCTGACATATGAGGAATTAAAGCCAAAGAAAGAACGTTAGCTTGGCATAAAATAACCATGTGTGAGAGTTTAAGGTCCAACTCGCCTCCTAATCACAGTTTTATTTTGCTGATAAACTGTATAAATGAGTGTCTAATGGTACTGTCTGCATGTCTCTTCATTATTTTAGTTTTTTAGTAAATTATAGTAGAAAGTATACATTTTCTACCAAAAAACATCAGTAGAGCGCCCTCTTCTGGTTAAAACTTTATACTACCTGGAATTTGAATAATGGAGCATTCTTACTGGCTCAGCTTTATTACAGACATCCGCCCTATAAATATCATAATAATCAACATTTTTATATATTCATTTCCTACTCAATATTCCCAGAGGATATAATGTATGATTTAGAATTTGTTCCTGTATGTTGGATCATAATTCAAAACGTAATTATTTTTATTGACGTCTAACTTAATAAAATACAATCCTTCTGAAGCGGTCGGAGCGACGCAGCGATCAACAGAAACAAGCCGTTTTACTTCCTGGTCCAACAATAAATCCAGAAATGAAGTTACATTTCAGGACAAATGAATACTTTATAACACCAACGGAAACATTTGATCATATACACGTCTATCCCAGACGCTGAAAGCTGTAAAATAACATCATATACTCCCTTTAAAGGATTATTTCATTCAGCTGCATATAATGTGTTCTTACATGTTACTAATATGTTTGTGAAATAGTTTCTGATTGGTTGTGATATATATAATGGGCTTTGTCTTATAGTTTCTAAATTATTTCTGACAAATCATAGTATATGTGCTTCCACATCTCCACGCTCAGAACCTCTCTGTAACAAACTTACTCTGGTGTCCTCAGAGCTCCTGGATCATCCTAAAGTCGGCTGGACCAGAGAAAGGACGGAATATTCCTTTAAACTTCCTGTAAATCACACAGAGCAGCTAGTTTATTGAATATTTTTACCCCAATATGTGACGTTTTATGATCAGATTATTTATTGGGATCTGACTCTGAAGCACATTTTGCACTTTGGACCCTGTTTTGTATCCTAACACGTTTTAATCTCATTTTTACACGGCTGTTTTTTCTACATCTGATTGTTTTATTCACAGTAAAGAGTTTTACTATGAGGCTGACTGTGTGCTGGTTTTTATTCCTCACAAGGACGCCAACACTTTCTCGTTGTTTGGTGATTTTTATAGGAAATACGACCCTGAATGTTAAAGTTCTGGTTTTCACAGAATGTTCCTCTGGACGCCTGGATGGACACGGACCGGACTGAATGCTTTAAATCTACTTAAACTGAACTTTGACACGAATTAGATTTTATTCTTCATCCTGATGGAACTTCAGGAATATCGTCTAGTTTTATTCACAGTAAAATAGTCGATCAGAAATGAAAATGAGAACATATTAGATGAGTTATTGCATTTGTCAATGGTAAGATAGGGATTAAGTAATTATTGATATAGATAATTTTGTTTTATTAATTATAGAAATTACAAATTTGCATTGTAGTTCACTTTTTGTTTATTATATTTTATTATCAAGTTATTCTTAAATTATTATTATATTTTGATTTATTCTAACTGGATTGTTTTATTTTATTGCAGATTTCTTTTTTATTAAATAAAATGTAGTTTTTTCTCTAATTTTATGGAATTCATTCAATTGAATTTTAAATAAATAAAAATTTCTTTTTTTTAGATTAATTTTATTTTTCTTTTAAATTAATTTGTTTTCTTTTTACATTTGTTAAATGTTTTTGTTCTTTTCTATTATATTTTTTTATTTCCAAATTCTTATTGGGATAGCACTGATCCACTTTTTTCGTTTCCAATACCGATACAGATATCTGCCGATACCGATCCGAACAGTACAGAATTACATAAACTGTTTACCGTGAGGAAAAGGCGCTAGGGATGCAACGATACCATGTTTTCAAACAGATACAATACCGATACTTGTATCTGAGTACTTGCCAATACCGAGTACCGGTACTTCTACCACACAAAAATGCAATGAATAGGAAGGCAGGTTTTAATCTTCTTCTCTGCTTGTTACAACAAATGATGGCGAATTAGAAAAAGAATTAACAAAAATGACTCCAAAGTAAAATTTCAAGAGAAAGAAAAACATTTCTGTGAAATTAATGCAGCATCGGTCCATAACACAAAAACTACATAAAAACAGTTAGGTAAGACTGTAAAGACCGATTAGTACAAATATTAAAATAACTTATTTTTTTAATATGAATTATACTTATAGTTATATTAAAACCATCATATTTATACCGGTAAATAACTAAGATACGACACGAGGAAGAATAAGTAGTTTCTCTGAGCCACCAGCAGGTGGCAGCAGCGCCTCTTCTCCCTCCCAGCTGTCAGGAAGTCTGGACCAGACTCCGCTGGTTTCCTCCCAGTAAAGCGGGTCTTTACCAGTTTTCTACCAGTAAAAGGAGTCAGAAAGCGGCCTGAAGCAGGGACAGCTCGCCGGGATGGAGGAGTATCAGAACGGCAGCGAGGTTTGTGTCTGAGCCGGTAGTTTACGGCCGCTGGCGGAGGTTAGAAAGGAGGAGTTAGCCGGAAGCTAAGCTAGCCGCTCCCAGTGTCCAGGCTTCAAGTAGAAACGGAAAGTTTTAATAGAAATAAGCATTTATTTCTGTTGTTTTCTGTCTGTCTGGAGCAGTTTACCTGCTGCTCATCAGCTGTGATGTTTTCCAGGGTTCCTTCAACTCAGAGGAGGCGGAGAACGTTGTCAAAGAGGTAAAGCTAAGCATCAAAACCACTTTTACTGTTTTATCAGCATTATCATGTGGAAACTTTTAACTCCAAGAACAGAAATATTAAACCCTTAAGTTATTTTCTATTTAAATGTAAAGCCCAGTGTTTTCAGCTGCAATTTAAACCGTTAAACCCGTTTTATTTTCTCTGTATTGTAACTTCTGATTTATTTGACCTATTTTCATCAATAGAAACTGATTCTATCAGGCTTTAATATGAAAATTTACCCTAAAGATTCATTCATCTTCAAAGTTATAAAAACTGATTTAGGTTTAAATTGAGTATTTATCCATCTGAGCCGTACACAGTATTTTTTATAAAGTCAGAAATAATAATTTTGTTGACTTTCTCCTGGTTTTATGACCACTCGTCTCAATTAAAGGCGCCTTTTTTTCCTGCTTTTCTATTTGAACTGGAAATTTTACAGGAAAAACTAGAATGGAGTTTTAAAGCAATTGGAAGCAAAAACAAACCCAACATCTTGGAGTAAATTTAATCCCAAAACTAACTCAGAAATGGTCAAATAAAGGTACAGTTATCAAGAAACATCTAGGAAATTCTGATGTCGAAAAAGTAGTAAAATTACGAGTAAATTTCTGAGATTAATGCACATATTTAAAAATTAAAACTAGGAAATTCTCTGTCACAAAAATTATGGGTTAAAAGTCATCAGTTTTCAGATAATATCAGATATTTTCTAGAAACAAAAAGCTAAATTCTCTGATGTAGAAAAGTAGAACTTTTGTTAGAAAAAGCTAATAAATTTCTATTAATAAAGGCATACATTTTTTCATAATTTTGCTACTAATTGAAAGAGAACTTCCCAGGTTTTTCTGGAAAATATGTGACTTTAATCTCAGAATTTTTTTGTTTTTTGGGGGCGGAAATTTAATCTAAAATATTTTTTTAATACTCATAAAAAAAAAAACGATTTCCAAAATTTTCCGGGTTCTATAACCCTTAAAACATTCTCTTTATTCTTTAAAAATCTGTTTTAGAATGAAAGGAATCATTCAAACCTTTCTGTTTTTGCTGTTTTGGGATTTATTTGGTGATTTAAGAAAAACGAAGGATTTAGCAGAAGTTTGTTGTGTTTTCTGATGTATTTCTGAGACCTGAGGAGGTGGGAACACGCTGATGCTCCCAGTAAAGAGTTGGATCCAGCCTTCTGGACGCCCTGCAGCGTTAGCAACATTAGCAGCGTTAGCAGCATTAGCAGCATTAGCAGCGTTAGCAACATTAGCAGCGTTAGCAACATTAGCAGCGTTAGCAACATTAGCAGCGTTAGCAACATTAGCAGCATTAGCAACATTAGCAGCGTTAGCAGCATTAGCAGCATTAGCAACATTAGCAGCGTTAGCAGCATTAGCAGCGTTAGCAGCATTAGCAGCGTTAGCAACATTAGCAGCATTAGCAACATTAGCAGCGTTAGCAACATTAGCAGCGTTAGCAGCATTAGCAGCGTTAGCAACATTAGCAGCATTAGCAACATTAGCAGCGTTAGCAGCATTAGCAACATTAGCATTGTTAGCAGTATTAGCAACATTAGCAGCATTAGCAACATTAGCAGCATTAGCAACATTAGCAGCGTTAGCAGCATTAGCAACATTAGCATTGTTAGCAGTATTAGCAACATTAGCAACATTAGCAGCATTAGCAACATTAGCAGCATTAGCAACATTAGCAGCATTAGCAACATTAGCAGCGTTAGCAGCATTAGCAGCGTTAGCAACATTAGCAGCATTAGCAACATTAGCAACATTAGCAGCGTTAGCAGCATTAGCAGCGTTAGCAACATTAGCAGCGTTAGCAGCATTAGCACCGTTAGCATTGTTAGCAGTATTAGCAATATTAGCAGTATTAGCAACATTAGCAGCGTTAGCAACATTAGCAGCGTTAGCAACATTAGCAGCATTAGCAACATTAGCAGCATTAGCAACATTAGCAGCATTAGCAACATTAGCAGCATTAGCAACATTAGCAGCGTTAGCAACATTAGCAGCGTTAGCAACATTAGCAGCGTTAGCAGCATTAGCAGCGTTAGCAACATTAGCAGCATTAGCAACATTAGCAGCGTTAGCAGCATTAGCAACATTAGCATTGTTAGCAGTATTAGCAACATTAGCAGCATTAGCAGCGTTAGCAGCATTAGCAGCGTTAGCAGCATTAGCAGCGTTAGCAACATTAGCAGCGTTAGCAACATTAGCAGCGTTAGCAGCATTAGCAACATTAGCATTGTTAGCAGTATTAGCAACATTAGCAGCATTAGCAACATTAGCAGCGTTAGCAGCATTACAGCGTTAGCAGCATTAGCAACATTAGCGAGCTATGCATTTGGTAGATTAGCAGCGTTAGCAGCATTAGCAGCGTTAGCAGCATTAGCAACATTAGCAGCGTTAGCAGCATTAGCAACATTAGCATTGTATTAGCAACATTAGCAGCATTAGCAACATTAGCAGCGTTAGCAGCATTAGCAACATTAGCATTGTTAGCAGCATTAGCAACATTAGCAGCATTAGCAACATTAGCAGCGTTAGCAGCATTAGCACATTAGCATTGTTAGCAGCATTAGCAGCGTTAGCAGCATTAGCAACATTAGCAGCGTTAGCAGCATTAGCAGCGTTAGCAGCATTAGCACATTAGCAGCGTTAGCATTAGCAACATTAGCAGCATTAGCAGCATTAGCAGCGTTAGCAACATTAGCAGCGTTAGCAGCATTAGCAACATTAGCAGCATTAGCAGCGTTAGCAACATTAGCAGCGTTAGCAACATTAGCATTGTTAGCAGTATTAGCAGCGTTAGCAACATTAGCAGTATTAGCAGCGTTAGCAACATTAGCAGCATTAGCAGCGTTAGCAACATTAGCAGCGTTAGCAGCATTAGCAACATTAGCAGCATTAGCAGCGTTAGCAACATTAGCAGCGTTAGCAACATTAGCATTGTTAGCAGTATTAGCAGCGTTAGCAACATTAGCAGTATTAGCAGCGTTAGCAACATTAGCAGCATTAGCAGCGTTAGCAACATTAGCAGCGTTAGCAGCATTAGCAACATTAGCAGCATTAGCAGCGTTAGCAGCATTAGCAACATTAGCAGCATTAGCTGCGTTAGCAGCATTATCAACATTAGCAGCGTTAGCAACATTAGCAGCGTTAGCAGCATTAGCAGCGTTAGCAGCATTAGAAACATTAGCAGCATTAGCAGCGGTAGCAGCATTAGCAACATTAGCAGCATTAGCAACATTAGCAGCGTTAGCAGCATTAGCAGCGGTAGCAGCGTTAGCAAAATTAGCAGCATTAGCAGCGTTAGCAACATTAGCAGCATTAGAAACATTAGCAGCATTAGCAGCGGTAGCAGCATTAGCAGCGGTAGCAGCATTAGCAGCGGTAGCAGCATTAGCAACATTAGCAGCGTTAGCAGCATTAGCAGCGTTAGCAACATTAGCAGCGTTAGCAACATTAGCAGCGTTAGCAGCGCCTCCCCTGACTCCCACATGACTGATCACACCCGTGTGTTTGCTTCAGGGCATAGAGAGCGTGCTGGGCGGAGACGACTACAGCCAGACTCATGTGAACAAATGGACGGCCGGCATCGTGGAGCGCTGCCTCACTCAGCTGGTCAAACTGGGGAAACCCTATAAATACATCGGTAGGACCAGCAGCTCCCACTGGGAAGGAACCAGTCCAGCTCCTCCCCCCCACTAACCCTGGCTTGTCTCCACAGTGACGTGTTCGGTGATGCAGAAGACCGGCGCCGGCCTCCACACGGCCAACTCCTGCTACTGGGACACCAGTATGGACGGTGAGCTCCCCCCACTGAGGAACTGGGAGGTCTGGGTTCCCCTCTGAGCCTCTGTGTGTGTGTTTCCGCCCCCTGCAGGCAGTGTCTCCGTGAGGTGGGAGAACCGCACCATGTACTGCGTGGTCAGCGTCTTCGCCGTCTCCATGGCCTAGAACCGAGCAGCAGGGGGCGACAAAGTGCCGCGGCGTTGATGCTGCACCATACAGGAGAATGTTTTCTATTTAATCAGCTTTTAATTAACCTCATTCTGATGCTTGTTTGCTCAAATGTCTCACCGATTCACCCAGAAATGAGATTTGATTCGTTTTATTTAAGATTCCAGACAAACTGAGTTTGTTTCTGCTGCTTCATCCTGACAGAAACAGATAATTATTGGTAATAAAAGGAGACGATGAAAGACGTCTGTCCTCAGCAGTAACGGCTAAATCCTTTAGTGGTGAAAACGTCTCTGCTTGGTCCAACCTTCTCCAGATGGGACATTCTAAGGACGTCTCTGGTGTCCAGATGTCCACAATGTTTACAGACCAAAGCCCATTTATATTCTGAACAGCTTGTTTTCCCCACCTTGCCATGCCAGGGCCACCACCGTGCTTCACTGTTAATATGCTGCTGCTCACTTTTTCTGTCATCCTTGTTGGGAAAATAAAAATCATAACCAGTGTTGCGCATCTTACATTAAAAAGGTAATTAGTTCCCAAAAACATAACTTAGTAACTCAGTTACCTCACTGTAAAAGTAATTAGTTACTCAGCAAAGTAACTGAGTTATTTTCTATGTTCTATAAAAACGTCAAATATTTTTTATAACTGAATTATGAATAAAAAAAACAACCATATAAAGTAATTTAGAACAATCCTTATTTGAGCTTGACTCAGTGATATTGATGCTGTATGCAGAATGAAATATAAAAATTACAAAAAGTAAATATTAGACTTAATCAGACACTTTAATGTAAAGTGCAAAACTAAGAAATGTTAAAATAAAACAAAGGTAAATATTAATATTTCACAGTAAACTGGGCGCTGTTCAAACGTTTTAAGACCGATTTGGTGGCATCAAGTCACATGAACCGGAATCTATGGAAAACCTGAAATATTACAGTAAAATATGAATATAAATCAATTGTTTCTGGTTTATTTAGATGTAGTGAGACGTTTGCGTTTTACTGTACCAAATAATGCAGTAAAATATAAATATGAAGCATTACTTATGGTCGTTTTTTGTTTTGGTCTAAATTACTGCGTCATGTTCCTCAATATTTTATGGTTACCTTGTTAGTAGAGCTCAAACCTCCGCCTTCAGTAGCAGTTTTCCTGTAAAACTTCGGAGGAATTAATTGCTCTTAACGATCCCCAGTAACGATAACGGCGTCACAACGATAAGAAATGTAATTAATTGCTCCGTTATCTAGAAAATGACGCCGTCGCTGATGGTAGCTGTGATGTTCTGTCGAAATCTTTTTTTTAATTAGTTTGAACTTTTCTAACCTTTCATAAGCAGGTCATGATGCTGCCACCGCCGTGCTCCACTGTAGGTAGGGAGTCCCACTTATGGTTACAGTTGGGTTTACTACCAGGGTGTCCAAACTTTCTGCCACATGGACCAAAATCATCAAGTTCAAACTGCTTACAGGCCAAGAAATTATGAGTTTTCTTTATTAAACTCCAGGTTTTTCACCCTATTTATTTCACTGTAGTTTTCTTCTAAAAAAAAGCTGATCTGAGGTTATTTTGTGAATAGAAAACGAACTGTATTATTAAAGGAAACATCATTTGTGGAGTTTTGTCTGTTCCCAGCAACTAAAAGCGGTTTTATTTAAGAACCTTTACAATATTTAGATACATTTAATCTGTTTAAGGCGGCGGGATGTTTGGGGGAAATTAGAAGACCGTAAAAATTGATTGATTGTTTAACTTTTATGACGTTCATTTGAAGAATTAATATTTAAGTCATTTAATTATAAAGAGAAAATTCTCCTGACTGATGCAGATCTGAGGAAAATCCAACCAGAACTTCAGGTTCGTGAGATTCAACAAAACTTAGAGGCAGACGAGACTGAATCAGTCGCGTAAAAGATGGATTTTCCACAGATTCTGTAGAAATAAAAGCGTCTCAGATTCCTGCAGTCGGTAGAAAACTTCGACAATAAAAGCATCTAAATCATTCAGGCTCAAAAAAGCAGAAACATTTCATGAATGTATTTTATTTTAAAAGGAAGAAAAAAAAAATCAAGTTTAACCAGGAAGGCGATCAACATGACTCCAGCTTTTATTTTGAAAAGTAAATTTTACCCGCAGCTCTTCAGAATAAAAGCGTTGTGTGTGTTTTTTTTTTTTTTTTTAGCGAGGTTCTGTGTCTGTGCAGCTGCAGCAGAAGCTTTTCATCATTTCCACCAGAGGAGGAGGAAAAAAAAGGAAGTTTCGAAACGACCCTGAAGGAGAAGCAGCAGCGGCGTGGGTGGATGTTAGGGTGGATGTCAGGGTGGATTTCTGGGCTTTAGGAGGTGAAGCAACAGATCTGTGGTCAGACGGAGGCTCAGGAGTTCCTTAGAAGTTCTCCTTGTTGAAGATGAACTTGACCTCGGCCTCAGAGTGAGACAGGCACTGCTTCTCCAGAGACTCCCCGAGCTGAGGAGGGCCACACAGGAACACGCCGACCTTTGACCTGCAGCATCAGGAGCACAGCGTTACTGACTGGCGCCCCCTTCCTGTTAAAACCACCAATAACAGCGTTTCAACCCAGATTTGCTCTAATGTGGGAAAGTGGGCGGAGCTTATTTGGCTGATCCTAAAAATCAATCAGAGGTGATTATTAATATTATCTGAGACGATTTGAAGTTCAAACAAAATAAAGTAATTTTAACATTTATTTTAATGTAATGAAAATATTTAAATATAATAAAAAACTAACCTACATTCAAAGGTACAGTATGTATGTTTTTATCCCTTTAAATTTATTAGAATTTTTTGCGCGCGCGTAACTTTTAAAAATAAAAACGGATATAAAATAAAATAATTTGTTACAAAGAAATTTGCCAAGTTACCACACAAACATTTGAACTGTTTTTAAAATAATGTTAACTAAAACTTAATCAAATGGAGTAATATTCACATTTTAATATCTATAAAATGTTTGAAGTGTATTACAAAAATAGATGTAATCTGTTTTTTCTTTCCTCATTGGTTATTTTAGTATATTAGATAAAAATGACATTATATATAATACTATTGCTTAAATAATCATATTTTAACTATATTATTGAATTTTGTATTACTTTTTTCCGTCAGTCTCTTATTTATATTGTGTGTTATTTATTTTACTTTTCAATATTGAATTGAAGTTCAATATACATTGAATATTTATTTAAAGGAAATGTATTTATTACTATTATTACCATCTCATTTACTCATTATTTACTGATAATTATGGAAAACACCAGAATTACTTTCAACATTTATTATTCACATTACTGTTATATCACTACCATTACTAATGCTAAACCAACTATTCTCTTAGTTACTATTAATGATATCACTATTATTATTCTTATATATTCTTAATCATATATTTTATTATTTCTCGTCGAATTAATGATTCGTTCCGTTTACACAAATTTTTTATTATATAGGTTACTTCATCAGTTATGGATTTCCTTGTGTGGCCGGCTTGGAGAAATTATGATATTCAGCACAAATTAGCGAATATTCTGTATCCTTGACCAGGTGGGGGGTTAAAAATGTCTCCATTAAGGATTTACAGTGAGTGCGGGGAAAGACGGAGACTAGAAGGTTAGAGGTCATGGTTTGGGTTCATGTTGATGCGATATTAGCTGCTGTCCCTGTTTAGGAGCCTGTAGGGCTTCGTTAATCAGATGGTGAGCCTCACCTCGGGTGCTTGGCTGCGATGTTGGTGAACTCGTTGTCCCAGTTGGGCTTGCCGTAGAGAGTCTTCTGCTTCAGCCCAGTGATGGGATCGTTCTCTGCCTCGTGGTGGACGCGGAAATGAGCCGCCTGATTGAGAAGGAGGACGAGGTTTCAGCGGATGGCTTCACTTACGCTCCAGGTTTTAGTAGAAAGTCATGAACGTCTCAAAACTAGACCGTGAAGGAGCCCAAACGGCGGAACCGTGGGGTACCTCGGTTTCCTTCCAGCGGGTCAGGTAGATGTTGTAGCTGAGGAAGTCGGCCATGTCTTTGTCCGCCATCTGACGCTCCAGAGACTGCAGCAGGTCTGCGAACCACTCGAAGGCCTGCGTCTCGGGACACAGCCAGTAGAAGTAGATCTGCAACAGAACCAAACAAGTTCTGGTTTCAAAGCAGAACCCGCTGAGAACAAAAAAAAACTTCCAGCAGCGCATAAAAAGGCTGAAGGGTGAAAAGGGCTCGTTGAAAACCTGAGAACCGATCAAGACGTTGAACATCTGGGATGCTAAGTTCGTCTGGTTTACCAAAAATAAACCGTTTTTGAAAGCGGACTGAATTTTGGGGGCGGGGCTACTTTCTGACCCCTCCCCCAAAAAACAGAGTCTGCTCATTAGCTAGTTCCAACAACCATTTCCATCTTTAAATGAGGCTCCAAACCTAAATTCTAAAACAGTTTTTGGTGAATATTAATCATTTGGTCTCTTTTTGAACCAAGATAGAAACTCTTTTTCGTTAAAAGCACAACTAGAAGCTTATAAACGTGTCGTCCCTTTAACAGCAGCATTCAGCACCTTGTTAACGGCTCATTTTGGGCGTTCTTGGCGCCCTGAAGCCACACCCACCTTCTTGGTGAAGACGTCCTGGTTGTTCTGGATGTGTTTGTACCACACCGACTTGAGGATGGAGGCGAAGGGAGTCACTCCGATTCCTGCTCCCACCAGCATCACCACCTCATAGCGGAACACGTCCTCGCTGGCGGTACCAAACGGGCCGTCGATGGCCACCCTGGGGGACAAACGATGCCAAAAAAACACTTCAGGTTACGGTTGGATCGTCATCACTGTCATACACCGGGACGTTTATGTCTCAGCTTTTAATTGTTCGTTTTGAAGAAATGTGAAGTTTAACTTTAATATTTCTAAGGCAGTGGACATTTTTATTTAGGAATCGGCTTCTTTTATTGCAAATTGCAGAATTTCGTGTAAATGCTAATTATTCAGATAAAAGAGCTGTAGAACATTTCTAAAAATTATGTTCAAAATTAATTGCACCCAGGAGTCTGAGAAAGATATTTTACGTATTTTACATCGGATACATTTAACTGATGTAAAAATTTATAATGTGAAAATGTGATCAATGTATAAAACAATGTGCTGTCAAATAAAAGTGGGTGAATCTCCGTGTGATATCTACGGAAGAGGGTTAGGGCCACTGAAGAAAAAAATATATATTTCTGACTGTAATCTCAGAATTCTGACTTTTTTTTCTCAGAATTCAGACTTTTTTCTTCTTCTCAGAATTCAGACTTTTTTCAGAATTTGGACTTTTTTTCAGAATTCGGACTTTTTTTCAGAATTCTGACTTTTTTTCTCAGAATTCGGAATTTTTCTCAGAATTCCGCCTTTTTCTCAGAATTCAGACTTTTTTTCTTCTCAGAATTCTGACTTTTTTCAGAATTCTGACTTTTTTCCAGAATTCGGACTTTTTTTCTCAGAATTCGGAATTTTTCTCAGAATTCAGACTTTTTTTCAGAATTAAGACTTTTTTTCTCAGAATTCGGGATTTTTCTCAGAATTCAGACTTTTTTCAGAATTCTGACTTTTTTTCTCAGAATTCGGGATTTTTCTCAGAATTCAGACTTTTTTTTCAGAATTCAGACTTTAATCGCAGAATTTCTGACTATCTTTGAAGCAAGCGGCTTCAGTGATAAAGTGGAGATGTGCAGGGGTAGAAATGACTTGCAGGTCTAAAGCAGATCACTTACGGCTATCTGTTAGCATGTTTGTTAGCTTTCACTGTTTATATTTTACATCACATTTGGCTAGCATAACACAACCACTGATTTATCAAATATGAGATCCTTCAAACAGAAGAACTCTGAAGTTAAATGCAACAAACTCTTGCAGATTCAGCAATAAATAATAGTCAGAATTCTGAGATTAAAGTCAGAATTCTAAGAAAAAAGTCAAAAATATATGTTTTATTCTTCAGTGGCCCTAATCCTCTTCCGTAGGTATCTGTTAGTTGAAAATAAAAAGTTAAAATAAATTATTCTGAATCAGTTCTTATGAAAATTCTAAGAATCACAGAGTTTTTCCTTTTTTTTCCATCTAAAATAGGAATTAAAAATCCAGACAGCGTTTTAAATTACCTCTGAATAGTTAATAATAAATTTTTTCCTGGTAAACTATTACTCATCCAGTGTTAAGTCATTTAATTACAGGTATATAATTAAAATAACAGCTCAAAAAAAGTTTTTAATAGCACTGACCCATAGCTTAATTTAACTGGATCAGACTGAATCATGATAATCGATTCAAACTCATGAGAATTGGAGTCAAATATTTTCTTGAAAGCTGAATTGATACCCAACCGTAACTGCATAGTATACATATTAGGGGAATTTGTATTTGTATTTGAGTAAAACTCAAAATCATCGAAAAAAGTACAATTTTCTCACATTACACTTATAATTGACGTTATTCATTTTAATAATTGTTGATATGCAATGTTGGTTGATCTTTCAATCAACATGTAAGGGGAGAGTCACTGAAAAGAGACCAAAATAAAGGCCACTGTGGCCACAAAGCCTTTTTAGGAAAAAAGACAAAAAAACTAACAGTTGGGAAAAAGTTGTACGCCGCAAAGATTTATGGGTAATCTGAGAAGTACTCTGTTGTTTGTTGTAGTTTTAACTTCTCTCTCCGGTAACTAACTTCCTGGTTAAACACAAATATGTCATCAAATATTTGAAATAAATATTCGTACAGAACACGTTATTAGTGCCTTTCTGAATACCGTATTCGGGTTTGGCTCCACCCCTAATATATATGTATATATAACAACTATTAAAAATACATAATAATTAGTTTTGGCTTCACTTTTGATGCCTTTTTTGATGCTTTTTAAAAAAAACGTGATTAATACATAAAGTAGGAAACATTAAAGCACATTAGATTTAGCCTAATATTGATGTTCTTGTCTCTTGAAGACTAAAATGTGTGTCCTGTTTAAACTTTTTTTGAAGCTGTGTGCGTCTACACAACAGGTCTGATGGTAGTTTACAGCATAAAGCAGCAGGTCTGAATATAAGCGTCATTATTTGCAGGCAGACGAGGACAAAGCGCCAACCTGCGCCATTGGATGATGTAGCTGCAGCCTTTCTATGGCTTTCAGCTGATTTCAGAAATAAGAGCACACAATGAACCTCCCACAGCTTTGAATGATGCTCCTTTCATCAGCCTCACAAAGCCCGGTTTGATCGTTGGGGCTGCAATCAAAGCTGAATGGATTTCACCGCGTTTTCTTTAATGTCGGCCCATTTTCCCAGCTTCGTACTTGGGTAATTTCCAGGCCTCCTGCTGCTCCGGTTTATCTCCTCCGCAGGCCTCGTACAGCGCCTGAGTCCAGTCGCCAACGATACGGATGTGGGCGCTGAAGTAGTCCTCCTCCGGGGCAGAGGTCAGGGTGAAGGGGTGCCACTCCAGCCTGGAGACGGAGGGACACTGGATGAAGACGTACTGTCCCACCTCCATGCTGAAGCCTTTCCTCTTCATCTGCAGCTCTAGCGTCTTGGAGGGGTGCATCACCACCTGTGGAGCAGGAACAGGGTCAGATCGGTAACGGAGCGCACCGGTAAGGTGAAGACGAGCCCGTTAACGGAGACGCGCCTTGGTGATGACCACTTTCTGGTGGGAGCGATAGATGCGAACCAGCCTCTCGCACACATACAGGATCATCGGGCCCAGCACCCACTTCCACGTCTGAGGAGAAGCAAAAAACGTTTCAGGTGTGAAAAGATCTGACTGCAGCTTCGTCACAGCCTGGACATCCGTGCGTCGGCGCCTCACCCCCGGTGGGTTCCCTGCAAACGCGGGTACGGCACAGCCGGACTCGTTTTTGCCCCAGTCGTCGAAATGTTCGGCACAGGCGACGGGGTTGTTCGTCTGCAGGCTCGTCGGAGTCTGTCCTCGCACAATTCGCCTGCAGTCAGAAACAGATAGCAGGAAAAACCAAATATATTCCTCAAAAAAACAGGGAGAGATGAAAAGAATCATCAATAATCAAACCAAGACCAGTCGAATGGTGACAAAGAACATTTCATTCTGATTTATTTGATGTCAAATCTGAAAAAATAAACATTGACATTCACCAAAACCTTAAGAAGCTTCAAAACTGGGTAAAAATCAATTCCTTCAGATCTTTTCCTAATGATGTCTGAACTCTTCTGGACCATTTGTTGTCCTTCAATTGAGCCCAAATGTCCTTTTTTTTGGACAACCAGGACAATTTAATTTAGATTTTATTATTAAGACGGAAAGTCCAAACTCCTTCATTGTGTCACAAACTTTCAACAGGTGACGTCTTGAAGATGAACAGAAACTCTAAGGTTCAATAACCCAACAGCCAAGATGACCTTATGATGTGAACACATCAGCAGTAAGAGCATTCTTCTTCTTCTTCTGGCTTTTCCCTTTAGGGGTCGCCACAGCGAATCATCTGTCTCCATCTGGTCCTATCCTCTGCTTTACTTGCCGTAGCATTAATCCTTCTCTTTGGTGAAATTTGCAACCGTCCAAGTTGTCCTCAACAAGCCCAAAGAGTCGTCGAAACCTAGAAACTTTGAATGGTGCCAACATCCTCTCTGGCTGGACCATGACTGGGATGATGGTTCTAGCCGGGAACTTCTCCTACAGGTTCTGTGTCAGTAAGGACCACGTCCAAGGGTGTAGGTCCCCGTCACGGTCCTTGAGGGGCTGCCTGGTGTTCCGCATGCTGTAGATGGTGGAACTTGATGACCGGCTGAAGGGTTAAACGAACTATTTCACTCAGATAAGTTGGAGAAAGTGGGAAAAGTCTGAATCTAAAGGCCTCTTTGACTGCAGACGTAATCCCATTGGTTTGTTTGGTTTAAGGTTCTAACCAGATCCAAAAACTAGGTTCCAACCAAGCTGAAGGTTCAGAAACAGACTTTGAGTTCGTCACAAAGTCTAACCTGTTTGTTCTCATAGATGATGATGGACAATGGTTTTTATCCTACCCACTGGAGGTACCATTAAGGTCCGCTTTGTTTCATTGCTTCATTCTAATGTGTTACAGTCCAGTCTCAGGTCACACAGAACCAGACTATTCCTGGCAGGTTTGGTCTAAAGCTATGAACTTTGACCCAGACCGTTGTTTTTCTGATCTTACCCATAGCCGTGGAACACCAGGCCGATGAAGAAGATGACGAACAGATGATGGGTGTACCAGAACACCTCAAAGTACGACCTGCGGATGACCTCCATGGACGAAGTGATGATGAGGATGAGGGCCAGCGTGATGGCCACGCCCGTCAGCCCGGCGATGGTGGTGAACATGACAATGGTAGGGCTCTGCACCAAAGCACAGACATTTGTTATTTTACTGCCATTTCTGGTGTTTTTAGTCCAATTAGTCAATGTTGGGATGTTGGTATCACAGTTCCTGAATTATCTCTTCATTAGCCATCCTCCCCCGACAGTCATAGCTGTTGACTAACTTCCCTCATTTACCAAATGCTGTTTTGTCACCATGCGTTTCCTCTTACCGCTGTGATAAAGAACCACAGTTGGGTCACACTTATAGATTCCTTGACCGTACCTCGAGCAGCTGGATCCACACCGATATAACAGTGACTTTGTCTGTAATTTTCCAATCATCCCCATATTCTAATCACTTCCTCCCGCTCACATTGCAGACGTTTCTTGAACATTTCATCAAAACAAAACAAACCCTCCTTGGTGGATGGCATGACAAATCAAACCTTTACCAAAAACAGGAAACCACTGCAGAAGCGAGGATGAGGTGAACAGAAATAAGGTGAGGAGCGTGATAAAAGTTAAGCTGTTTATACAGAATACATGAGGATGTGTCAAATGCTCAGCAGGAACATCCAGATACCTGCTGCTTCACGGTAGAAGAGATGAAAACTGTTCTAGGCTCTCAGGCCACTCCTCAGGTAAACAGAGAGCAACCAAGTCTCAAATAAAAATAGTTCCTGGGAGGGGAACTGCTTCTCAGCGACTCAATAAAAAAAAGATTTGTGGATTTCATCATCTCTGTTTCAGAAGCCCAGAGAATCCTGGAAATCTGTGTTCAAGTAGAAATATGCGGATTTAAGTTGGACTGGGGGGGGAAGGAGGGAAAGACCAAGTAGAGCTAGGCGGTTATGAAATGAACGAAGCTTTAAAGTCGTGGCTGAAGGGGAAAAGAACGACTAACAATCACTGGTTTGGGTTTACAGACGGCTTCAAAAAACCAGAATCTCTTTGACATTACTGTCCTTCGTGCTAATCGTGGTAAAAACGGGATTTTACCAATCGCCTTCAACTACATTTAGACTCCTGGACTTTGCTGTTCCATGGCTCACAGCGAGGTCTTAACCCCAGTTTTGTGAACCAGTGCAATAAATGTCTGAAAAGTTCAGCATGACACTGAAAAATGAATCTGAAAGCACCACAGAGAAGACGGCGATGCAACATTGGAGTTACCCATACACCCTAACAGATGTCCGGCGTCGTTCATTAACCTGCAGCTGGAATATTAAAACTCATCGTCACACTGTTACATGTTCAGATGACAAACTGAAGAAGATAATTGGAAAGCTAAAAAAAAGAGGTTTGCTTGATGACCAAAAAAGCACTTTTAAAGAGGAAGTATTACTTCATAGCACTTCTGTATCATTTCTCTGAAAGCAGATTTAGTAACCGACAGTTGGGATTTCTAAACCTTCAGCAACAGTGAAAAGGTTTGATTAGTACACAACAAACAGACGGGTTCTCACCGTCTCGTTGCTCCTGATGGGGTTCAGGAAGGAGGCGTTGTCCCCGCTGCCGATCTCAGACAGGATGAAGGGCAGGTGGCTGCTGTTGCGATTCAGCTGGGCGTCCATGAAAAACTCAAAGTTGAACAAGTGTGCAACGATGTGCACAGCTGCAAAGAAATAAAACTAATCAAAAAGACAAACATTCAGAAGGCTGTTATAAATTAATATATTCTCCAACAAAAAAATGGTTTGTATATGATATATATAAAATATATGATTAATGATAACATTTTTGTCAGTGAAGTCTGAAAGTAGGAAATAACTTCTATGTAGTGGAGTATCTCATGGTTGTATACTTGGTCACCTAATGTTTTCTTTTTCTTTCCCGTTACAAAAAATTATTTAAAAACATTTTTAATATTTATTTCTTGGATTTTTTTAGTTATTTAGTTAGTTATGCCAATTAAATTGTATTTTAAGATAGTTAATGGTAAATAAATATGTAATAAAATACATAGTTTAGTTGATTAATAAAAAATACATATTGCAAAACACAATTAATTGGAATAATTAATAAGTAAATACAATATAATGAACAAAAAATGTAATTTAATGGAATAATCAAAATAAATTTTAATAAAAATATGATTTGATGCGACTAACTAAATAATTATTTGTTTATTTGTATTTTAATAAATGGAATTTCATGGAAATAAATACTTAAAATAAAAATAAAAATACTAACTAAATAAATAAATAAATAAAAAATGTATTTTATACCAATTAAATTGTATTTTAAAATAGTTGCCTTTATTTAAAAAATAAATAAATATTTGATAAAATACAAAGTTTAGTTAATTAATAATAAATAAATAGTACAAAACACAATTTAACAAAAACTAAATATTTAAATACTATTTACTGAATAAAAAATAAATTTTTCGAATGAAAGTTTATTAATCTAAATAACTATTTATTTGTTTATTTATTTATTTATTTATACATTTTATTTTAATAAGTGTTTCCATGGATTTCCATTGATTTATAAATAAATAAGGTTTTATAGTAATTTTAGATCAAAACATGCATCCTTATTGCTAGACGCACTCACACAGCCCTTTGTTTTATGCCTTGAGTCATGCAGGATTATTTTCCGAACCTGTATGGAAGGCGATCATGTAAGCCACCAGTTTGTGGAAAGTGAGGTTTCGGTCGAGCTGACGTGCAGCAGTCCGGCTGCAGCACTGAGGGAAGAACACAATCCATAATGAACACACGCCACCCCAGCGACTTTTTTTTTACATCAAAGCTGAGTGCATTTCTGAGTTCACACCTGGATGGTCCCTCTCAGGAAGGACAGCAGGTTTCTGCAGACTGGCAGCAGGATCAACATGCAGTTAAAGTTGAGGCAGGCGGCGGGCGCTCTGGCCCATGACAAAGCATTCTGCAGGGCAAAGAAACGGAGTAAATGTGAGGCGTGTTTCACTTCTGCTGAGGTGAAACCAGATGTGCTGCTGTCCCTGAATCAGTGAAGCCAGCTGTGACCACAGCTTGAACCTGCAGCTCTGCATTCTTCCTATCGGGGTTTGATTTGATCTGAATGAGGCTAATTTCCTCCAGATCAGCCTTCTGATAAAAGAGGAAGAAGCTGAGGACGTGGGTGGTCTCTCAGGTCCATAATGAGGGTGACAGCTGCTACGTTTTGAGGAAATGAAAAAGAGCAGCTTTTGCTTTGTGACTCTCTAAAAAGAAGATGTTTGTTCCTCCATCAGTGGAACCTTTCTACCCGTTTGCTGGTTGATTCGTTTCTGACGGATGTTTTGGACTCACCCCAAGCAGCACCCTGGTGTAGAACCATCGGTCCACCAGGAAGGCCATGTAGAAATGGACAAACAGGAAGGCGTTGATTCCCAACCAAACCAGCTGAAAGACGCGCCCAAAACACAAGAAAGTAAAGAAAACCGTCACATTTAAAGCTTCATATACAGAGATTTACGCATTCTTTTGGGCGGTAACAGAAGTTTGTATTTTCATTTCACACTCATGGCCTGCATGGTTGTTTCCCCAGAATATTTAACCAGTATTATTTTTACTCTTGGTCGTGGAATGGACCAATAAGTTGCAATTATTCACCAAAAACCATGAGAAAATACATCTACAGAACATCAACTTTTTCGCCACATTTCTTTCTCTGCATTTGCAGCAGAAGATGATAAATAATCCGCACAAAATAATCTAGGAGAATCTTTAAAGTTTTTGCGGTAACATCCTGAGGTTGGCTGTACTCACGATAACGAAGATGGAGAGTCCCTCGTTGGCAACAAAGTTCCCCATGATGAGCCGCTGAAAGTGTCGCCGTGAGTCGGTGACGGAGGAGAATGAGGAGCACCGAGGGCCCCGCGCTCCTTTTAAGCACTCAGCCCAGAGACAAAGAGGAAGTAGCTGTTTCCTTTTAGAGTGGAGGCTGATGTCTTAAGTCCTCATCCTTCAGAGAGTCACAGTCTTCTTAAAACCTGATGAAATTCAGACTGCATCTCACCAGATAACCCTAACCATGTAAGGCACTTTGAGAAGCGCTTTCTAAACTTTGATTTGAAATAAAACTCAATCTTCACATTAAATCCAAACCTAGTTTCCGTAATGTGTGAGGATCCAGCTGCGACACTTTAGGTTGCTGAAGCTGTGATGAGTGACGATTCTGGCCATGAGGGGGCAGCAGAAACAACCTGCAAACACAAAACTAGCAAATAATAATAAACAGTTACTTTGAAACAGTAATCTGATTACTGACTACTGATTACTCCTCCCCCCAAAAACATTTACGGATTACTTTACTGTAAAAGTAACTGTTAGATTACAAGTTACGTTAGTAGTTTCAGCGGCTGCCAATAACACTCCTACCTAAAATAACCAGTTTTGCCAATTCTGACTTTATTGGAAGTTAATTTTAACGGTAACGGTGCATTCGCGCGTCGTGGGCGTCAGGTTTACGTGTAAAGTGAATTGAGAAGCTCAACGTGTGTGTGTGTGTGGGGGGGCTTTTCTGCCGGACTCAAGCATCCGATTAGCGCGAACGAGCCATTTGACGCATGTCAGAACATAAATCGTTTTATGTCAGCGGTGTCAAGCTAATTTCCCTTTTGGGGCCACATCGAGTTGATGAATATCCTCAAAGGGCCGGTTGTCGTAGAAAATATTATTAAAACCATAACAAACCATTAAAATCAGCCTCCGCGTTCTAAAAGTACGTCTTAAAATTAAATAATACTGAACATCTTTACATAATGATGTGATCTGGGACTGTTCAAATAAACACTGATTTCATTTTACTGATAAAACTGTATTGAGGAGCACAAAAAAAGGACTTAAATGTTCTATCTACAGGGTCCTCTAGAGTTTAGAGGGCCACATAAATGACCATTGAGGGCCGGGTTTGGCCCCCAGGCCTTGAGTTTGACACGTGTGATTTATGTGGTGCTTTTTTTTGTATTCGGGCTTAAGGAGCGTTTTTGCGTCTGCCACGGAAGTTTAAAAATCTGAACTTTGGCGTCAATTTGCGTCGTGTCAACCGATGAGGATGCTGTGGCTGATATGGAGTCACAGCATCAGCACGACATGAAGGAAATACTGATAAAAACCGTGGCTAATCCCCCCGAGCTACACGACGTCTGCTGTTTTCTATACAGACAGGAATAAAAATATGAAGATGAAAACTGTTTAGACAGGAAAGCTGTTAAAAGAACCGTTGTGGCTGCTTTAATGGAGAAGTGCTGGTCCTGCTACAAGGCTCTACGCGTCCAATTCGCTTCGGAACCACATCGATGTGCGAATATTCAAGCGTCTAGCGAGGTGCGTGCAGCGAGTTTTTCACGTTTGGTGTTAACGCACGTAACGTGGCGTTGAAACCAGCAGCAGGCTGTGTCTTTGGGCGCGTACTATTGGAGAGTTCCTCTAGGGGGCAGAGTACAGAACTCAGACCGGATAGAGCTGCAGAAATTAAACAAACATGGCGACCATAGAGGTAATGATCAGCTGGTCAGCAAATGTCCTACCCATTAATATGGCCCAACGTAACACCATATTTACCCCAATGAGGCTCTTCATCCACTGTTCTTGCTGCCGTTGACCCCGTGTACCAAATATATTTATACAAATAGTAACGCACATATGGAAGTAAATCAGTATGGAGGTAGATTTGTGTCTTTATTATTCAATTTAAAAAAAAAGTTTATTCAATCACAAAATATATTTTCATAAAAAAAACAGCTTAACTTCAATTAAATCATTTCAATACTGTTTTATCTACTTACCAACAACTCCACCACTGGTCCCTGGCTTGCTGGCTAGCGTTACTTGCCTGCTGCCCGTCAGAATAACGCCATTGGTGTAGACACTTGTCAATCAAACATGTCGGACCAATGGGGAAGCACCCGCCCACTGCGGGATGTTTCTGTCAAAAGGCTTCAATCGAAAAAAACGACTTCAAAACTTTTTTCAGTTCATAAAAAAATCTATTCAAATCGAAAAAAATTTTATTTTCAATGTTCAAATCGAAATTTTTTTTATTTTCAATGAAGTGTTCAAATGCAATTTTTTTCGGCTCAAATAATTTTTGCATTCAAAACTTTTTTCTATGATTGAAAATGGTCGTCTTTATTGAAGTGTTTTTTATTTATTTATTGAAAACATGCTTTTTGTTTGAAGCGACTTCTGTTTTGATTGAATAATAAAGACACAAATGTCCTACCCATAATACAGCCCAAACGCAAAAAATATTACTGCAATCAGAGGAAACATTTTCAATTAAAAAAGAAGGTTCAAATGCAATTTTTGGAGTCTCTAATTGTTTTTTGCTTTCAAAAACTTTTTTTCTATGATTGAAACATCTTTTTTTTTGATTGAAGTGATTCTTTTTATTGAAAAATATATTTATTTGTTTGAAAAGAACTTTTTTTTGATTGAATAATGAAGACACAAATGTCCTACCCATTAATATGGCCCAAACATAAAACAAAATCACTTAAATCCAAAAAGTTGCTTCAAACAAAAAAGCTTAACTTCAATCATAAAAAACATTTTCAATCAAAGAAAACTTTGTTCAGATACCTTTTTTTAAATCTCAACTATATTTTTGCATTCCAACACTTTTTATCTTTGATAGAAAATCTTCTCTTTAATTGAATTTAAGCTTTTTTTTAATGAAAATATATTTTGTGATTGAATAAACTTTTTTTTAAATTGAACAATAAAGACACAAATCT